>SDVV010043796.1:0-10218 GCA_016164225.1 Gammarus roeselii
AATCTAGATACATATAGACGCATTGTTGGGCTCGACACATAATCTAGATACATATAGACGCATTGTTGGGCTCGATACATCATCTAGTTACATATAGACGATATCTGATGCATACAGGCGCATTGTTACCTATAGACAATATCTGATGCATACAGGCGCATTGTTGGGCTCGGTACAGTATCCAGTTACGTTTATCAATTTCTCTGTCTGATTTCAGCAAGAAATATTGAGAGGAATACTTTGAAAATGTAACTAAGCGCAGTAGTTTGTCAAACATCGTACGTACACCGCTAGGCGTCCGTACTGCTTACAAAATCATACTGCTTGTATGTAATACATAAATACATCATAATTCATCATATGTATCGATAGGGGGAAAGTCTCGTAGCGTCCTAAGAATAGTACCAGCAAGCTTCATAGGCACATTGTCTGTGTACACTCAATCATGTGTGCACGGTTCAAGCATGGCGAGCGGTTAACCCCACGAGTTCGGTTAAGCAGCACTCTGGCAACAAGCGCCGTCTGTACATCAATACTTTCAGCTTAGTTCCAGCAGGTATTGAGCTCTGGCTGAAATGGTCAAAAATAGTAACTAAATACAAATCTCGAGTTTTTGTCCATGTAATCTTCGAGGCAAGGGAACAAAACGTTTGCATGTATTTAAAAACCAGTGTTGGGCAAGACACTGCATCTTGAAACTTTTTCAAAATTTCACGTTGTCCAAATTCCTCCCATGTGAGTCCGACAAAGTATTTGTCAGATGTATCTAGTTACAGTATCCGTCTCATCACTGCAAGTAACTGCCTTTTGCCGTTTTCTGGCCCCGTGTATGTTGTGTGCTGATAACACACACCCGCGGCAATGACTGCAGGTTACTGGGGTAAAAGTGTTTAGACTAACAATAATCTCAATTAAGACCGAGACACTATTTTTGCTGGCAAATGTATAGTATTTGTCAAGGCTTGTTTAGAGATGGACCACCTAATCTAATCTAATGTTTGTCCATAATAACGTCATTAATGCATCTTTGACGCGGCAAACTTGTTTGCCATCTCACCAATAAAGATCCTGAACACAGTTAGGGGCGAGAGACTCCATATCTAGGTTGCTCCTCCCACTCAACAATGTCTCTCCTTTTCCTCGCTAATAGTAAAGCACGAACGCAGAGATGTCCTATGCACGCCAGGCAGCACTTTTCTGGGCACCAAAGCATACACCGCGTACACATCGTTTGGTCCGGCACAACAGTTATTTCTAGTAACTCGACCTATTTTTATAATATAATACACAGTAAATATTTATTTTCTTCTAGTTTCACGTCCACACTGTCGTTGGTAGTCATGTACAGTTAACCAAATACAAGTAATAATCATTAATTTATTCTCAAATATATTTTGGGAAGGTTCATTCATGCGTATTCAACTTATAAAAAAATTGACGAATTAATGTTTATGTCTATTAACAAATCTGAGTCTAATATTTCGGGTTGACATCGGATCAAAGTCCCGCCGTCGAAGCAGGCCCTATGTACTCAACGATGTACAGACGTTTGCGTAATGTTCACATCCATTCTGTAATGGATGTCATTACCTTCCACAGCTTAATGCTGTAGGTTTCTATCCAGATGTAACTTTTCCAGGTGTCAATTCGGACGCCGACGTCCAGTTCTGGTGACCTGGCGATCGAAGGGGATGACAACTTTGGCGTAGCCGGGTGGAAAGAGAGGAAGATTCAGAGAGGCAGGATGGGCGAAAGTTGATGGGGGGGGGGGCAGTATGGTGGAGCCCATGCGCCTAATAAATTTTCATGGCGTTGATCAATTTCTACACTATTTTTTTTAGAAGTTGCTTTATTATATTCTGGCGTTGACGTCTCTCATGACGTTATTATCTCATCTATATGCAAATGTTGACGTTTTTTGTGACGTCACGATGTACTAGATGCAAGTGTTGACGTTTCTTGTGACGTCACGACACACTGTATGAGATGATGGCCTCACACGGGACGTCACCACACTCTAGATGCAGGTGTTGACGTCTCTGGTAACGTTGCACACGTTGCACCGCACGTCACAGCACCACTGGAAGGTGCAGCCGCACCGCTCCTGCACCTGCACAGTGCGTCGTCTGTAGCGGCGCGCGCAGCACAGGTGCTCGCAGTGCGCCCCGTCTGTGCACTCACGCCCTCTCGTGCCAGGGATTCCTGTAGGCAGGAGGGTGCCGTGGTTAGGTTAAATTGGGCTGCTTGCTTTAAACTAACGACACATCACGAGGGTCATGGCATTCAGGTCGAGGCCATTCGCTGTGCACTATTCGTGAGTCATCCCTATTAGTGAGCTATCGCTATTCGGGGTCATTGTTATTTTTAGTCGTCGCTATTTGTGAGTCATCGCTATTCGTGAGTCATTGCTATTTGTGAGTTATCGCTATTCATGAATCATCGCTATTCATGAATCATCGCTATTCATGAATAATCGCTATTCATGATTCATCGCTATTCATGAATCATCGTTATTCGGGAGTCATCGCTATTTGTGAGTCATCGCTATTCGTGAGTCGTCGCTATTCGTGAGTCATCGCTATTCGTGAGTCATCGCTATTCGTGAGTCATCGCTATTCGTGAGTCATCGCTATTCGTGCGTCATCCCAATTTGTGAGTCATCGCTTATGTGAGTCATTGATATTCGTGAATCATCGCTATTCGTGAGTCATTGTTATTCGTGAGCCATTGTTATTCGTGAGTCATCACTATTCCTGAGTCATCACTATTCCTGAGTCATCACTATTCCTGAGTCATCACTATTCGTGAGTCATCGCTTTTCGTGAGTCGTCGCTATTCGCGAGTCGTCGCTATTCGTGAGTCTTCACTATTCGTAACTCATTGCTTTTCGTGAGTCATCTATTCGTGAGTCATCCCTATTCGTGAGTCATAACTATTCGTGAGTCATTGCTATTCGTGAGTCATCAGTATTCATGATTCACGCTTATCGTGAGTCATCTATTCGTGAGCCATCTCTATTCGTGAGTCATCACTATTCGTGAGTCATCGCATTTCGCGAGTCATCGCTATTCGCGACTCGTTGCTATTCGTGATTCATTGATATCTGTGAATCGTTGCTAATTGTGATTTATTGTATTCCGGGTGCAACAGCGGTTATTGTTATCTGTGTGCTACACCGCTCTAGATATCGCCATCCAAGAGTCGACCCGCCTCGTCGTCGCTATTTAAGGAAGCTTGGCAAACCTACTTTAGCAGCATATGCTGCAAAGGCCCTAGAACTAACACATAAAACACGACAATCTGTCATTGCGTGCTGGTATGGTACGGGTTGTAAGACACACAGGAAAACATGACGATAAACTGAGACAATTTTTTCTATCTGAGTAAATGCTACCCAGATACCGGGACATTTGAGCTGTATTGACTGATACGTAATGCAACCGCGAGTTATTCCGCCTCTCCATTATTCTGTGTGTAAATTCCTCCTTCCACCCAGTCTGCATCATTTATCTGATTTTTACTGGGTCGAATGTTTGAAATAAAATGGGCCACTTCCAATAGAAATTCAGCATTTAGTTATCCCACCTTAAAGCTCGGCCATCAAACCAGTGATAATTCGTGGAGAAATAAAGACTAGGCACTTGATGGTAATAAGATAGCACAAGTTTACAACTTCTCTTGGTTGTACTGTTCATCGATCCTCAGGTTAATGCTTTCAACGACATCAATTCGATGCGACAAACTGATCACCGGAGGCTGTGAATTTTGACGATAGCAGACGGTGCTAATGTACTGTAGTTTTTATAATTGATTTGTTCATATTTGCTTCGTTTGAGAGTATCGTGAAACATTACAATGGAATCTACAGGAGTAAATTATTCATGACCCGAGTTACTAAGGTCTATTTGTTCTCCAAATCGACCCAAAAAAGGGGGTCAGCTTTCAACCTGCTACACGCCGAGAACAGTCCAAAATATATTTCGAACTAGTGGTTGACATGGACAATAAATTTACGTCAAATGTTTCTATAAACGTGTAAAAAGTATGCTAGGAAATTCAAATTTTACAACCAAAGTCTGTGAACACGGAGAACTAGCTGGCTGGCCTGTCAGTATTATGTTTTGCACAAGTATTATGTTTTATATTGTTTTGCATTTGCATAATTTCTAGTTTTTTTGTTCTTTTCTTATTCGTTAAAGACTTAAACCTAATTTACTTACCAAAATCTACGTCCCTGTCACAGAAATCGGGTGAATCTTGCAAGTAGATGAGCTCAGTTTGCGCTGGTGGCCTCTCAGTGGATCTGGAAGACTTGGCCGGGGACATAAGCCTCTTGATCCTCTTCCTCCTTCTTCTGGGCGGCGTTGTGCTTCTTTCCGAGTCGATACTGACAAAGTTTTTGTTTACCAAAGGCCCTTGGCTGACTACCTGCACGTGGTTGCCGCGGTTATGTGCATTGAGGGGCACTACTTGTCGTTTCAGTTTGGTGCTACTTCCCTTAGGGCGACCGCTCGCAACTGCTGGGGTTCTGGCGTTAGGCCTCCTGCGGTTGCCACCAATTCCTTTTCCATCTTTCTTCTTGGGTCGTCGTCGGTTTGATTGCGCAGATGACCTTCTGGAGTTGAGGTCTCGATATATCGTTTCACTTGGAACAACGTGCTTGGCTTCGTTATACAAACTCTGCAAAACAATGTTTCAGAATGCGTTAGGTCCTGAGAGACGAATTTGACTTTCTTCCCTGCTCAATGCTATCCTGACGTCACAGGGAGATGCTATGAGTCGAAACGTTTTTTTTTAATTAACCGTCAATTAAACTAGATATAGCGTAATTAAATTTATGCTTACAATGCGAATTTGCAAGTTATTATCTGTATTACAAGCCTTGTATAACAGAGAACTCACTGTAAACATTTCAAAATAGTTTTTTATTGCAAATTGAGTTGAGCGGATTTCTGGATTTACGCCGTTACGCCATTAGCGTAAACGGAAGACCATTAACAGTACAGGATCCAGCTTCACATTAGACTTGAGTACCATATATGTGAACCTAAATTTCAACGTTAAGTTGACAAATGGACCTTAAAATTCCTCGATACGTTCCGTTTTATGTCAACTTGATCTGTTTTTTAGCACAAACAATAGAAATGAAGGTTGTCATATGTACACTTGGTAGGGGTAACCCCTCTTAAAAGATCGCGAGTATTGGCATAAATGCCATCACAGTGAATGTTTCTATTGTAATGGAGGGCTTCTAGGAGTGTGTGTGCTCACTTTGAGTTGATTGGTGACTGCTCTGATCGCTGGCAGCCTCTGCCAGCAGGTCTTGACCGAACACGAGCCCGACAGCCCGTGGCACTTGCAGTCCAGCTCCAGATTGCTGCTGCCGATCTGACGAGGGTGAATAATAGCTCTTTGCTCAGAAATTAATGTAAAAAGTGAAAGAGGTTCATGCAATCTATAAGTTGGCGTTGCAATATAGTGTAGCAACAGCGAATAGTTGTTATGCTGCCACTAATTTGCCTTGGTTGAGAACAACCGTCTGGTTAGTCGACATATAAAGGTTCCTCTTATACGCATATCTCTTAACTGAGTGTTCAATAATTCACAGACAGTTTAACGGTAAACTGACAATTCAACTATGAAATGATTGTTCAACGATGAAGGTCTGTTCAACGAAGATAGTCAAAATGTCGTCTAAAGGAACTTTGACACGATTAACATGGGCTGCCATTAACAACAGAGGGAAGGGCTGTCATTAACATCAGAGGAAAGTGCTTTCAACAACAACAGACGGAAGTTCTGTCATTAACATCAGAGAAAAGTGCTGCCATTAACATCGGACGGAAGTGCTGTCATTAATGTCAGAGGGAAGCTGTCATTACCAGCAGACTAAAGTACTGTCAATAACAACAGACGGAAGTGGTGTCATTATCGACAGATGCAATTGCTATCATCAACAACAGAGTGAAATGCTGACATAAACAGAAGGAACTGCTGTCATTGACCACAGAGGGGAGAACTGTCATTACCAACAGACGGAAGTGCTGTCATTCACTACAAAAGGAAATACCGCCATTAACAAAAGAGCAAAGTGCTGTCATTAACAACAGAAGATGTGCTGTCATTAAGAACACAGGGAAACGCTGTCATTAACACCAGACGGGAGTGCAGTCATTAAAAACAGAGGGAAGATGCCATTAGCAACAGGCAGAAGTGATGTTCATACCCACAGACGGAAGTGCTGTTATTACCATCAGAGGGAAGTGCTGACATTACAACAGAGGGAAGATAACTCCCTTTTCGGCATCGCAGTCTCCAATGAACTGCTTATTAGACTGTTCAAACACAGTCATTGAAACACTGGTCAAGGTTGTATGTGTAACGCCGACTACTCAATGGCAGTTCTAAGAACACAGATACAGACACTAGTCCCAAATCCCCCTGCAAGGGGGGTGGCCGACTGTAAGGCTCGCCTCACACTCTCATACACTCACACACCTTAGCCCTTCTGCGAAAAAAGGTCCGGCCGGGAACCCCGCAACACACACTCCGGGTCATAAGGGCGGTTCGAGGTCAGTGTCGGCAGCAGGGTCCGACAGTGTGACTGGTTTACCCCTGCCGCGTCATGATGACCGCCCCCGCCCCCTCCCACGGCCACCCGTCTCTCAAACATGTGCCTAGGGCAGAACGCACATCAAGGCAGCGTCAAAACTCATCCGTTCACAATCATTCTCCACTCACGCCAATCCAGCGCACGCTCTCTCGTTACCTCCACTCTCAGGTCTCTCCTTTCTTACGCCTGCTTCAAACCATCCATCCACCCTAACTTCGGTCTCCCTCTAGCCCTACGTCCACTCGCCTCTGAATTCCACACCCTTTTCAGCAATCTCCCCTCAACCATTCTCACCACGTGCCCGAACCATTTCAGAACACGCAAATCAACTCTGTCCTTTACCTTCTAGACCATCCCTGTTCTGATTCGAACCACGTCGTAAGTGAACCTGTCTCTCAGCGACACTCCAGCAATGCTCCTCAAACATTTCATCTCGAAAACATTCAACCTTCTTCGCTCCTCTGCTCACCCCTCCCAAGTCTCAGCTCTGTAGAGCACAGTTGGGACAACAACACTCTCATACAGCCCTCTCTTTGCTTCCATTCCCAACGTCCTGCAGCTCATTACGCTCTTCAGTGCACCCAACACTTTACACCCCTCCTTCACTCGCGACTTCTAAAAACTCATACCTGTATAATTCCCTATGCGTGTCGTCCAATCGTTCATGTTACGATACCTTTAACAACATATTACGTTTATGATCGTGATGGGCAGACCTCATAACCTCCTTGCATTGGAGTAGAAAATACTTGTAAAGAATTGGTATTAAAGCCATCGATGGACTGAATAGCTCTATTAACATAATGCTTCTCGAAGTTTCTTCAACAGCGTCATCTATTTTCCAATTTCCAGTGCTGGTAGTCAATCAAATACGCACGTTTGTGCCTCGCTATTTCAACACAATTATAACTTAATATTTTGGGACGGCAGTTGGTCTAGGCTATTTTCCAAATACTGTATATGACACAGTGTTTGACTGTACAGTAGATTATGACAAGAGCAATATATTCAGGATGGAAGTGCCACACGATAACATCGATGGTGTTGTAATGAGAAGGAATTATATTTTTGGTGTTGGCTGTAGCTTTGATCGATCATGTCTGTATGACATTGGATCGTATGTGTTCCAGATGACATTTGATAGAAATGGATATGCCAAGATTAATTTCATTGATATTGCCCAGAATAATTGTATGGATTTTGTACAGATTGATTGTAGGGTCTTTGTCCATATTATTGTCCAGTTTGATTATAGTCATTACCCAGATCGATAAGAGGGAGGGAGAGCACAAAAGTAATTTTATGGATATTGCCCATATTAATTGTATGGATATTGTCCAGATCATTTTTATGGATATTTCGTGGATGAATGTTACGGGCGTGACCGAGAGTATTTGCATTGGCATTATCTTATTTTTTTGCAAGGTTATTGCCGAAAATCGTCCTCCAGATTGATTCTGGATCCTACCCAGATTGATCGCATAGCTCCCGTCCTCATAGACCGGTTTATTGGCAACATTTGTATCGGGCTAGAGCACCAGATTGATATTCTGGATTCTCATTAATCCAATCTCCAGCATGACATCAGCAGGCCGTTGTTAACTGCCACCAATTCAACTAACTCATGAGACTGAATTCCAATCCATTTTTTATTTCAAGCAACCAAGACGCTAAGAGCCATAATGTTTAATTTTCAGAACACTTGTTTATTGCAAGCAAATATAAACTAACATGCCTTGAACTTGTACAACCGGTGGAGATAGATCCTCTAATGTAAAGTAACGTATCCGCGATACAAATAAAAATCAGCAGCAGCGTAGTGGATTAGGATTCATCTAATATTTATGTCGTCTTATATAGAAATTAGTACTGCAGCAGACCAACTGAAACTAAACGATAAATTGAACTTCCATAATGAATCGAATATAACTAAATATTCGTTCACCTCTCCCCATCCTTCTATTACTGTGCTCTAATTATCCCAACATCCCATGCATGTATAAAGATGATTACAAAGGCATTGATAAGGTGCGTCCCGTTGCTGGAGGGAGAGAGAGACGTCAGGGAGGTGACATGAGAGGTGAGGCGAGGATATCTGACAGGGAGGTTACCTGCCTCCATTAACGCATTACATGGTCGTCACTCACACTCTCCTCCTCCCATTTGATGGCCTCCCACACAACCACTCACGGCGTGTGTGTGCATGCGTGTGGGTCTCGTATAGCATTGGGCACGATGCTGTATCTAGATAAATTTCCAATTACTCTGTCCAATTTTCTCGTGACGAATTTGGATAAAGCAGTAGAAAAATGTATCTATATTTAAATATTTTGGCCAACGCCGGTCACAGCGTATGGATGAATCATCTTTTTGTATCGTTCAATAACCAATGAGGATTGTCGTGTTTCTCTGTCAAAGAGTATATTTTGAAACAGAAGCAATGAGTAAATGTCCGATTATAGTCAACTGTATTGGCTATCGTATCTACGACACTGGCTGTTATCCACTGTTTTTGATCCGTTATAGAATGCTGTACGACATTGTAGTCTAGGGAAAATAATTAAGAAATCTTGTCCCTCGGTAATGTTTACGAGAAAATAAAAACCTGGATCATTTTGAATACGGAAAGACTTCCACTTCAACAACGTTGAAACGAAAATTCGCGCAAAGATTTAACATCTGAAGAAGAAAGAAGAGTGAATATCAGCCACGTCGTATCAATCGCATTGTCGAAAATTGCAAGAAAAACTTAATATCATGTTGCAGCCCCAAAGACGTAAGACATCATCAAGAATGGCAGAAGCACAGGAGGTAAGAGACACAGGAAGATGTTACCCATTCCATTCGACAAATTGTTAAATCCTACCCTTTCCATTTGACAAGTGGTTGGAAAATTTGATTTCAGAAAGTGTTCTACTTGAACAGTTTTTCGTACGCAGCTGGTTAAATTCATATAAATCAACGTTTGTCATTTTGTTCCTGGATATCAAATTGTAACATTGATCCACATAAACTAAAACTCGCACGAGAAGTGGTTTATGCTAAGGCAACATCTTAATCATCTATACTCAATGTTCTGGAACGTCGCTGACCCTCATCTGTTTGAACAATGTTAAAGGAAACTGCTCAATGCCTAACTAAAGAAGATGTCAGTCGAGCTGTCTCGGGGTTTCATTGTAAATCAAGACTTTGACATCAATTTGACTGCTCATTTCAAAGCCGAAATACAGTGTCAAACTTTTCTTTCATTATAGAACATAAAAGCCCAATATTTCATTATTTTATAGTATTTACCTGTCATTAAAAGTGATGAATATACATTGTGTTGTTTTACCGTATGTTCCCAAACAAACACTGTTTAACTGATCGTTACGGCCTATGTTAATTATTGTTTGTGTGGAGTTGTGTCTTGCTGATGCGCATTGAAGAGTCGTTCTCCCAATTACGTGTTCCTCTGCTTGTATCACTCTTGTGTTTCCCCTTGTATGGGTA
Organism: Gammarus roeselii; assembly: GCA_016164225.1. Taxonomy (NCBI): domain Eukaryota; kingdom Metazoa; phylum Arthropoda; class Malacostraca; order Amphipoda; family Gammaridae; genus Gammarus; species Gammarus roeselii. The sequence goes on from SDVV010043796.1 coordinate 10,106, forward strand.
ATCGCCATGGGATTTTTGTGCATCCTAGTTCTTGTGCTTATCAACTATGTGTTCTTTTGATGTCACATTATTTTAGCCCTGCGTATCACCCGCTGTGTATCCCTTTGAATGGG
>SDVV010043797.1:0-10218 GCA_016164225.1 Gammarus roeselii
GTACTCCCCACCACGGTACTCGCACACAGTACTCCCCACCACGGTACTCGTACACGGTAATCCCCACCACGATGCTCGCACACGGAACTCCCCACCACGGTACTCGGACACGGTACTCCCCACCACGGTACTCGTACATGGTACTCCCCACCACGGTACTCGCACACGGTACTCCCCACCACGGTACTCGGACACGGTTCTCCCCACCACGGTACTCGCACACGGTACTCCCCAGCACGGTATTCGCACACAATACTCCCCACCACGGTACTCGCACACGGTACTCCCCACCACGGTACTCGCACACGGAACTCCCCACCACGGTACTCGGACACGGTACTCCCCACCACTGTACTCGTACATGGTACTCCCCACCACGGTACTCGCACACGGTACTCCCCAGCACGGTACTCACACACGGTACTCCCCAGCACGGTACTCGCACACAATACTCCCCACCACGGTACTCGCACACGGTACTCCCCACCACGGTACTCGTACACGGTACTCCCCACCACGGTACTCGCACACGGTACTCTCCACCACGGTACTCCTACTATGTTACCAAACACCATACAATCCACAATGACAGAAAACAAGAGCGAAAGGGTTGTCCTGAAGAACTCAGATGACTTGATCAGCGTTCCGATATGAAAACATTACTGAATATTGAATGTTCAGATGACTTCAGTTAGTGTTAGTGATGATACCAGGACAATCTTGTGGGGCACCAGTTTGTGGTCATCCCGATGATGAAATAAGATGGTTACAAAAAGTATTGCTTACAATTACTTACCTTAAGAGTGTAAGCATTTGAAAATCAGAAGATAGCTCTTACGTCATCATGCATAGGAAACAGTAGTTGAAATGAATAGGACCAGAATAAATTACGCACAGAGGTTACTATACTACGTATAGTAACTATAAGCTCCGCAATGTATTGGTAACCTGTTTCTTAGAACTCCTCAACCTTGCAGCTTCAGGTACTACTTCTGAACTCGAGAGAAGAAACCCTCCAGCCCACAAACACACGACAAGATCTAAATTTGATCTACACAACAACAAGAACGTTTAATAGGATGGAAATTGGACCAACAAAATGGAACAGTAGTAGGTTAAAAAGTTCGCTTAGTTGGGGTAAAAGCTTGCTGTAGTGGTCAGGGTAAGGCGTGCAAAACAGGGCTCTTGTGGACCGGCGAAAAGGGGAGGAGAAAAGCATGCAGTCATGGGTTGTACAGTAGTGTCACGGAATGACTGGTAAGGAAACGAAGTTTGGACTTGTAAGGTATAATAAGTTCTGTGGTTACTCAGCGACCCTTGAATGTGAAAATTGTACTCATGGTTAACGAGGATAATTAAATTAGCATTGAATTGCAGAACAGCTTGACGTTCAATCCACGGCAATAGGCTTGTTATTATATACGATAAGGAACACGATATATTTGGAAATCTATATGAATAGGATTGGCAAAAAAATTGACGTGGCAAGGATTAGCAGGTGGTGACCAAAAATTGAACCAAATGCTTGAAATTTGAGTGACTTCTTGAAACATCTTATGAAATATTTGGGCTCGAGCAAGTGTTCTCTCATTTCAAGTGAAGTCCGTCGAGTATAGGTATGTTCTTTGAAAAGCAAGTCTATGGTGGTCGATAGTGTATAGAGGAAATTGACACTGTTTGTGTTTGCTGTTGATGTGCGTATTGAATCATGAAATAATAAAAGTCATTTAATTAGAGAAAGTCGGATTTCAATTCATCGAATAAATGTATACCTTCTACGATAAGTAGGTTAATATTTCAAGATTTTCTGAAGCATTAGTTGCTAATTTGGGAATGGGATGCGATCAATCTCGGAGTGGCATTGCTAATATGGGAATAGGATGCGATCAATCTTGGAGTGGGATTGCTAATATGGGAATAGGATGCGATCAATCTCGGAGTGGGATTGCTAATATGGGAATAGGATGCGATCAATCTTGGAGTGGGATTGCTAATATGGGAATGGGATGCGATCAATCTTGGAGTGGGATTGCTAATATGGGAATAGGATGCGATCAATCTTGGAGTGGGATTGCTAATATGGGAATAGGATGCGATCAATCTTGGAGTGGGATTACTAATATGGGAATAGGATGCGATCAATCTTGGAGTGGGATTGCTAATGTGGGAATAGGATGCGATCAATCTTGGAGTGGGATTGTTAATATGGGAATAGGATGCGATCAATCTTGGAGTGGGATTGCTAATATGGGAATAGGATGCGATCAATCTTGAAGTGGGATTGTTAATATGGGAATAGGATGCGCTGATATTAAGGAACTCTGACTACTGGACTAATCTAGATGAAGAACTACAACTTCTAATATTCACGACACAACAAATATGTAAACTAAACTCTAAATTATTTTTTGAACGCTAGGCAACAGCCAAAATGTAAAGTTTAGATGGGAACAAAGTTTATACTCATTCTTAGCAGTAACAGTTTCAGTTCCAGGAGGTATTATTCGAGCCATCGTGTACCTGGAAGAATCTGCTCTTTAGACACAAATTTGCGGTGAGTGAACGTTATTCACATGGTTCAAAGGGTGTCTCTGCTGCAGGCAACTGACATTTAGCGACGATATTAACTTAATTAGGTTATTTTGAACCCGGCAATGTTGGACGATTAAAATTTGGGTAATGATAAAATCAATACGGAGTTCAGTGATCAATAACGTCAACAATTGCAGCAGAACAAACTTTCGATGAGAAAACGTTCCAGGGTTCGAGCTGTCACTTGACTACTGCTACTGAGAACAAACCGCAAAGTTGCCAGCAGACCTAAGTGTTGGAGCTTGGCTCCTCCGTCAGTGTATAACAAAGGTTCACTGATAGTTTTACCTCGGAAATATTCAAACTCAATAGCTCCTCTGCAAAGACAATTTGCGTGAATATGTGACTGATCTAACGAGGAATGGCATACAACTGGGAATGACTGGAAGTAATCGAAATAAAGTACTATTGATGGACTTATATTGTAATTCATTTTAAAAACTGCATGGTTATTATGGTTCCATCTGCCATCCGAAATAAGAGTACGAAATTTATCGCTATTCATCCACTCAAAACTTGTCATGCATAAATATTCAAAATTTTGTGTTTTTTGAAGATAACCAGAGAGCTTCTTAACATCAACCTTGGCTTTGTTTTAGCGTTTTTTAGAGACAACTTGGCTTTGGTAAGCCCGGCGCTACACAATTTAATGCAACAAGGTTGGGTTTATACGAGGTACTGTACAGCTACAACACAAAGCATAATTTCCTGCTGCTACTGGCCTTAGGAGTAGGGCTGTAAGAACAAACAACAAAAATATTTTTCTATCACAGACAAAAGGGCAATATTTACTTTGATGAACTAACTTTTTGGGAGAGACAATGGACGGAAATCTGAAAGAGAGACAGAAAAGGAAAGAGTGAGTGCACTGATCAGCTGGAGTGGCAACTTTGGATGAGGGCAGTGAGCGGCCAGGGTAGAAACGATCGAACTAGTGCAGTGCTATGCTGGAGTGGCAACTTTGGATGAGGGCAGTGAGCGGCCAGGGTAGAAACGATCGAAGTAGTGCAATGCTATGCTGGAGTGGCAACTTTGGATGAGGACAGTGAGCGGCTAGGGTAGAAACGATCGAAGTAGTGCAATGCTGTGCTGGAGTGGCAACTTTGGATGAGGACAGTGAACGATGAGGGTAGGAACGTTTGGACTAGCGTAGTGCTACGCTGGAGTTTGGAACATCGGATAGTAGTAGTAGTAGTAGTAGTAGTAGTAGTTGCTTCCGTTTTCCACCGGAGTCCCAACGCGAAGTTAATGCAGACTCCCCCATAGGAGGAACTTCGGATAGAGGTTAGGAGGAACTTCGAATAGAGGTAGTGAATAGCCAAGGTAGGAACGTCCGAACAAGTGCTGTTCTCCGCAGGACTGGAAACTTTCGACGGAGGCAGCTAACAAGTCGAACAAGTGCGGCGCTCCACTGGGGTGCGGAACTCTGATTGGAGTCAGTAAGCAGCATCAGTAGGAATGCTCAAACTAGTGCGGTGCCCAGTTGGGATGGGAGCGCTCAAAGTGTCGCAGTGTTTGATAGATGCAGGATGGCTGCATTCTGAAAAAATACGGTTAAAAAAACGGACATTAGCAGATTTTTAGAAACAGGGCTTAGCTCACTGGCTCGCTGGCTCGCTGGCTTAGCTCACTGGCTCGCTGGCTTAGCTCACTGGCTCGCTGGCTCGCTGGCTTAGCTCACTGGCTCGTTTTCACGTGAAAAGACGAGCACTGGCTCAACGATTAAAAACGCACCTCTTTATCATTACCTTTCTTTCACAAGTATACAACAACTGCTCAGACCAAACCTCCTCATCAACTGTCCAGATGTGGACGGGTATCTACACATTTTCTTCCAAGATGTTTCCTCCTATAGATATTGTGAATGAACTGATGATAGAAGATGCTTTCTATACGTCTTCCATGATGAAGGTTAATTCTGACTAGGGAGGAATATGGCGTAGAAATATTTGGCACGTTGTCAGTTAGAAAGTCATAGAATTGGTATATGAAGCGATCCTTTATCTTGTTAAATAAAGGAGGATTTGATCGAGGCGACGAGGTAGTGTCGTAGAGAGCGCTATTTAATATGATCCTAGATTCCCTTGTTAATAACTAATACTGAAAGTTTGAGAACAATAATAAAATAAAGATAATGTTGTACAAGTGTGCCATGCACCAAATTAATAACAACAACTTTACACCCTTCTACCAATCTACCAGTAGCGTGGTGACAAAAAACGAGTCAACGGTCTGTCGGACGAGCGTTTGAGACAAACTGTGGTGTTAAACGCTCTTCATACTCTTCATGACCAGGAATGCAACGTTAAAGCGTCGATTCATACTCTTCATGACCAGGGATGCAACGTTATTGCGTCGATTCTCATTCTTCATGACCCAGTATGCAGCGTTAATGCGTCAATTCCTGCTCTTCATGATCCAGTATGCAGCGTTAATGCGTCGATTCTTGCTCTTCATGACCCAGTATGCAGCGTTAATGCGTCGATTCTTGCTCTTCATGACCCAGTATGCAGCGTTAATGCGTCGATTCTTGCTCTTCATGACCCAGTATGCAACGTTAATGCGTCGATTCTTGCTCTTCATGACCCAGTATGCAACGTTAATGCGTCGATTCTTGCTCTTCATGACCCAGTAGGCAGCGTTAACGCGTCGATTCTTGCTCTTCATGACCAAGTATGCAGCGTTAATGCGTCGATTCTTGCTCTTCATGACCCAGTATGCGACGTTAATGCGTCGATTCTTGCTCTTCATGACCAGGGATGCAACATTAATGAGTCGATTCTTGCTCTTCATGACCAGGGATGCAATATTAATGAGTCGATTCTTGCTCTTCATGACCCCGTATGCAACGTTAATGCGTCGAGTTTGCACGGCTCTTCCTGACGCTCAAGATCCCATAATCTCAACGAACAGTATGAATGGAGAACAGCTTCACCAATAAAGGAGCGTCAACTTGAAGGACGTACACCATAACAAACGAGGTTCACCTTGGTGCCATTGCTGAATCACGGCATCCAAAGTGTGCGGTCATAGCACGAATTATGAAGAAGTTTGTGTACAGCTTGCGTGGTGATGATTGAGTGAGCCGTGCGCTGCTGGACGCAAATACGAGCACATCTAGGACGTGGGAGTTTGAGTAAGTGGATAATGGTTGGCGGGAGTGAATGAGTTGGGCAAATACAATGAGAACGCCAGGAATGGTGAAGAGCGCCGTCGGCCCCTTAAGTGGCGTTCACAAGGAGTTTACAAGTTGATCCGGTGCAAAGTTGGAGGGAATAATTGCCCCTAAAGTTGTAGCGAAGTTCTGGAAAACTAGGGATGAAAAGCGAGGAAATGATTCGATCTTGGTCGCCAGAAATTAACTAGAAGTTCGATTAGGGAAGGAATGGTGAAACATTAAGCGACCATTAGAGTAGCAGTTTTTACTCAGAAGCTCAGGAATTTACTCATGGATCAATAAATGTATATAAACAAGGAAGGGCCGGGAGGGCTAATGGGAAGAGATGATGGGGAGGGGAGGGGATGACAAGGCAGGAATAATGGGTAAGGCTGATGGAGTGGGGAGGGAAGGGAAGGGGATGATGAGGAGGTGGTAATGGGAAGGGATGATGAGGAAATGGTAATGGGAAGGGATGATGTGGAGGTGGTAATGGGAAGGGATGATGAGGGGGTGGTAATGGGGTTGCGATGATGAGAAGCTGGTAATAGGAAGGGATAATGGGGAGGGAGAAAGGCAGATCGAATTATTTTGATCAATAATTGAATTACGTTATTGGTTTTGACTTTTGAAAAGTAATGAACCAGAAGAATATAGATACATGTTAAAAGTACCATATACACTAACATTGTACAAGATGCCAACACAGTTATCTGTGTTTTGCCAATGTGCAAATGCTGGACACCGTATGTACAGTAGCAAGCCAATATTTGTTTATGGATAGTGTTTAACCGGAAAAACAAATTTCGACTTTCCCCACGTGGAATTTAACTCCATATAAAAATTTCTTACGGTACTATGTGTGGACAAAGCCACTTAGTGGGTAATATTAATCAAATTTCCGATGAGTTCAAATATTGAGTGGAACTTGGACATTGAAGATTTCACTTAGTTTTAAATGATAAACAAATTTTCGCTCGTTACTGTACACTGGCTGGATCACCAGACCTCCATATATAACATGATATTCTAACCCATAAATAAGTTACCTTAGGATACAAACAGATATATTAGACATAGGAAACCTGGTGACAGTGGGAAAATTATGAAGTAGGTAGTCCATCTGCACAGACTGCAGTGTCAACCTCTGGTACTCCATATCGCGAGTTCGAGCCAAGGCATGGATGCGGCGGTCTTGTGATGGGGAGAAAGGGCGCCTCCCCCTTTGTGTTAGCCAAACTTAGCCGCCCTCCTAACTAGCGGGAAACGGTTGTATGTCTATACATACATACATTATCCTGGTATCAAGATCAAATACATCTAGAATACTCGAACACGCTGTGACACTGCTTGGGGGACAGGATCTCTTTGTAACAGTGCGAAATGTCTGGGAGTTATGCTTGATCCCAAGATGGTATTTAAACACCATCGGTGAAAGCTTTGCTCCAGACTGAATGTTCTTATGTTCCTCAATCAAATCAAAAAGCAATTAGATTTTAGGTCGAGGCTCCTCGTCTTACATTATCTGATCTTTCACATTTGAACCACCGCCCGACCATTTGGGTATCTCTTTTAGGAAAGCCAACTAACCATGCCACGTGATATCGGGCTCGTAGCCAGGTATTTTCCAAGGGAGTGACTGATTTTCTCATATTTCCTTGAACGTTCAGTAACGTTTTTTATCTATTTTTAAAAACTGACAGCATAATGAAGGATACAGAGTAAATTGACAGCATAACGAGCATAATGACAGCATAATGAGGAATACAGAGTAAACTGACAGCATAATGAGCATAATGACAGCATAATGAGGAATACAGAGTAAACTGACAGCATAATGTGCATAATGACAGCATATTGAAAATACAGAGTAAACTGACAGCATAATGAACATACTGACAGCATAATGAGGATTACAGAGTAAACTGACAGCCTAATGAGCATAATGACAGCATACTGATGAATATAGAGTAAACTGACAGCATAATGAGCATACTGACAGCATAATGAGGAATACAGATTAAACTGACAGCATAATGAGCATAACGACAGCATAATGAGGAATACAGAGTAAACTGACAGCATAATGAACATACTGACAGCATAATGAGGAATACAGAGTAAACTGACAGCCTAATGAGCATAATGACAGCATACTGATGAATATAGAGTAAACTGACAGCATAATGAGCATACTGACAGCATAATGAGGAATACAGATTAAACTGACAGCATAATGAGCATAACGACAGCATAATGAGGAATACAGAGTAAACTGACAGCATAATGAGCATAATGACAGCATAATGAGGAATACAGAGTAAACTGACAGCATAATGAGCATAATGACAGCATAATGAGGAGTACAGAGTAAACTGACAGCATAATGTGCATAATGACAGCATATTGAGAGAGCAGAGTAAACTGACAGAATAATGAGCATAATGACAGCATAATGAGGAATACAGAGTAAACGAACTAAATTTCATTTCCATGCAAATTAAACTTTAGATCGACAGCTTGTACATGAATGGCTCGATTTGCAATATAATTACATTACAGACGTTGCACTACTTCCCCACTCCTTCCTCAACGCAAATTGAGCTATTCTGAGCAGTTGTTTATTGATAGAACAACTGCAACTAGTATTGGATACCTCGACATTTGGGACATGTAGCTCATTTTCTTGGTACTGTTGCATATTTGTCGTATTGCTGCCTACATTGTGAGTTGGCACCCACCTCGGATGTGTTGCATGGTTTATATGTAAGCGGTTAATCGGTTGATAAGTTATGTTCGCCCATCACGGCTCATTAACTTCGCTTCGATCTTGCATTCGGTAACATTCAACCCTGGAGGTGGACTAGCGTTTGGTTGTGGGCAAAATATTTGTTCATGTTGTAGATGCTGGTAGAAAGGTGCGAAGGTTTCGTATGTTGTCACTGGCACTGTATTGCAGGTTCTGTTTATTTTTATCTATCATTAGTTTGAAGTGTTTCACTCAGAATCAGAAACATACTATGCCTGGTAGATGTGTATGCACGAATCACTCGCAATTTTGTGTTTATAAGTAACTGCAAGTAAGTCCGAACACAATGTTATCCTTGATGTGGAATGTCTGAATGTGCGAGTACATTCAATTTTGCACTCGTGGCTTGGATACATTTGTGATGATGGCAAGATGGCATAACGCAGATATAACCGGACCATGGGCAGGAGGATGGCATCTGAAACACATCCCAAAATACTCGTATCTCAGAAGTTTTCAGCTGTTGCGTAATTTCAAATGTATTCATTTGTTCCATAGACCAAGAAAACTCAATGAGTAAGCAAAATACCTCATTTGATAGCATTGAACTTTGATTTGGTGAGTCCAAGATTTAAGAAATACATGTTAAAACCCATAAATACCACGCGGAATACATCGTTGAACACCTAAATACCACGAATCATCACGTGACTAAGGGATTTTTGAATGCAGCACTATAGGTACGAGCACTGAAGACAGGCGCGTTATATACTCGTCCTCTGCAGCGATATGGAATTAGGTAGTTCTGTTTGTTGTCGAATGAGATCGACGTCACGAGTTCGCAATGAGCTGAAGTGATCCACACAAATTGATGAATTGAAATGATCAGCTTGACTAACATGGTTGCTATCCATTGCAATTTGATAATATTGATTGGAATGGAATTTGGTTTGCAGAAAAGTGTCATGCATAAACCAACGAGAAAATATCCTACGACATAACACACAAACGATTTCCAACGACTGTAAGTGTCGACACATCGCGGTAAACCGAAATCTCTTCTATTGACTGTTCGCCGATAATAGCTAGAGTAGCTATTTTCGTTGCAGTATTTTTTTTTCATCCGAAAAAATACACCGCCCAGGAGGGAGTCAGTGTCACACTCCCTTTCCTGGGCAAGAACCATGCCCCCCGCCATCCAAAAGAGAGTCTGTCGCACCCTTCAACAGCCTTCCCCGAGCACCCATCATGACTCACTTCCACCCGAACCCAGCTCGTACTGATTGATCAATCAAACACTTCAAATGACTTCCTGGACATGCATCATGCCTCATACAGCTCAAAATGAAGTCAGTTCGTCACTTCAACTGCCTATTGCATCATGCCTCATGCAGCTCAAAATGAAGTCAGTTCGTCACTTCAACTGCCTATTGCATCATGCCTCATGCAGCTCAAAATGAAGTCAGTTCGTCACTTCAACTGCCTATTGCATCATGCCTCATGCAGCTCAAAATGAAGTCAGTTCATCACTTCAACTGCCTATTGCATCATGCCTCATGCAGCTCAAAATGAAGTCAGTTCCTCACTTCAACTGCCTATTGCATCATGCCTCATGCAGCTCAAAATGAAGTCAGTTCTTCACTTCAACTGCCTATTGCATCATGCCTCATGCAGCTCAAAATGAAGTCAGTTCCTCACTTCAACTGCCTATTGCATCATG
>SDVV010043798.1:0-10218 GCA_016164225.1 Gammarus roeselii
TCTCAAAAGGCTCCCAAAGGGTCTCAAGGGAGTCCCAAAAGGCCCCAGAAAGATCCAAGTGGACCACCCCAAATCCACCTGGTTTCCCAAGTCCCTCGGGTTCCCGAAACCCCGGGTCCTCGAGTCCCGCGGATCCCACGAGTACCTCCTCTCCCTGGGTCACCTCCTCTCAACCAACCTCGCTACATATAATAATAAAGATAACAAATTCAAAATTTATCACCATGAAAAAAGGGCAGAGAAAAATAATAGAGCCCAAGCAAAAAGAAATAATAAAATACTAAAAAAAAGTGTTAATGATCTATAAAATGATTAAGCATCCATCCACCCCAAGGAACGGTTTGTGTTTCCCCGTGAATATATCATCAGCCCAATGGCCGTTTGATTGCTGGATAAATGTCTATATTCCATTCATTATCAGTGATTATGCAGTGACCTCGTAAAATTCAAAATGTCTTAAGAGCTTCGCGTGCAAATTTGAACGTCTTTCGTTTTCTTCGAGTTCCTCTGCTTTCTTCGGTGCTTTTCTTGCAGTAACCATCTTATGTCAAGCTTCACTCTGTTGATATTATGGCGTCGCGAGGGAGAAATGCTGATCTACGGACACCAAGGACACCCACTGGTGGTATTGCTGGACACCAGTAAACTGTCCAAGAAGAGAAAACTGATTTGTGAGTGCCTAATGTCCAACATCAACTCGTATTTCGAAACCAAATTAGCGGATAAGGAGCAGCAGATCAGTGACCTAACGTCGTCTATGGAGGAGCTGAAGAAGCGGGTGGTCCTGCTGGAGGAAGTGGTGGATGACAACTAGGCTAATGAGAGTATGGACACTTTTATATTCTCTGGTGACATCCCCGAAGTGAGAGCAGACGAAGACTCCAATGCGCTCGCAAGGAAATTACTGTTTGAAATGACCGGCGTCATCATTTCCGAAGAGGACTTCAGTATGGCTCACAAGATCGGCAAGAAACGTGATCGAGGCCCTGAAAAACGTAGTGTCACCTTTAAACTGAGTCGAAGCGACGTCAAGCGTAAGATCATGTCTGCTTGTAAAAAAAAGAAGCCAGATCAATTTTTCGTGAACAAATCTATGACGCCCACTCACAACACCATCACGTAAGTGCTCCGTTGTGCCAAGAATAAATAACCCAATGTTTTCGGTAACTGTTGGTCTCAGGAGGATAGTGTTTGTGTGTGGCTACCCACGATTGCTTCTGCAGGTCACGGCAGTCAACAATACCGCAATTTCACTGTCAACCACCGTCGAGCTCTTGATGAACTGCTCAGTAAACAGATTAGCGACACTTCTCGCTCTTTTGTAGACGAAGTGCCATAATTCACAGCAGCTCTGCTCACCCAAAGTTTGAATACTAGTCTTCAAAATGCCATATTTTCCTATTTGTATCATTCGCCAATGTTTTCACTGATTTATTTTCTCTCATATGTTTATCAACAATAATGTAACACGGCAAAATGTTATCTTGCATAGATCGCGGGGAACAAGAGATGTTCCTCATTTTTGATATTACACCTCGCTAGCAGGGTGAATTACCATTGTAGTTTATTAGCTTTTAGGTAATTAAACAATACATTTTTCATCCACTCTAAATTTATGAATAATGAAGAAGATGAACTTTTTTGACACATATTGATGCAGACGTAATCATTTTTATGAAATATACCTTCAACTAAACCATGACGATCAAAGTAATTATTATGACATATATACTTTTAATTAAATAAAATATACATCTAACGAAGATTTAGTAGTAATTCATTTAAGTATAAGATCTCTTTGTTCTAATTTTGACAGTGTATATACTTTTTTTCTGCGCACTGAAGCATACATTGTACTTATTTGCTTCACTGAAAGTTGGCTGACAGACTCCAATAAATCTCTCTATACCTTTGAAAACTGCCAGTCATTTCATTCCTTGAGGATCAATAGTACGCGTGGTGGAGAGTGTCTGTTTATGTTCGTGACTGCTTTAAAGTTCAGAAGCTCTCGCATATTTCCGTGTCCCTACCTTTTATTGAATCTGTATTTCCTAAAATATGCTACGAATCCAAAAAAACTAACTATTGGTTCCATGTATAAGCCACCTTCAGCCAATTATAATAGTTTTACAAACTCTATTCAAGATTTCGTTATCCAAACTGACGATATCAACAGGAACAACGTTATTTTGTGAGGTGATTCAACTTCAATCTCTTCAACTCTTACAATGATGCCGGAACTTTACATTTTACCAACTGTTTGAATACTTTATCCCTTATTCCACTGATTACTAAGCCTACTCGAGTATCTAAAAATTCAGCTACATGTACAGTTATAGACAACATATTCACAACTTCCCCTCATGAGTTTCTCTCTGGAATAATGTATAGACATACAGCCGTTTCCCCCTAGTTAGGGGGAAGGCTAAGTTAGGCAGACACAGAGGGGGGAGGAGCCCAATCTCCCCGCCACAAGACCGCCGTGTTCCTGCCGAGGCTCGAACTCGCGACATGCAGCACCAGAGGCTGACACTGCAGTCGGATACGCTAACCACTCGGCCATGGCGGCCTCAATAATACTGTCAGATAATTCGGATCACCTGCCCGTCTTTTTAGTAAAGAGGAAGTGCTCTACTAATAAGTCACATGTTGGAAATCATGGAAATAAATCCTTAAAGTACCGCAGTATTAACGAGGAATCTTTGAAAACAATGCAATTTAACTTGAGTATTCATAATTTTCGAAACATTAAGGATAGTATAAATGCTGACGCTGCCATTAAAGACTTCTCTGATATCCTACACTCAACTTACAATAATTGCTGTCCTATCAAAACAAAACCTGTGTCTCAAAAATCTTAGCAGAAACCATGGATCACATCTGCTATTTTTTTAAATATTAAGAAAAGATAAGCGTATTATATATTATACATGCAAAATAAATACCCCGAACGAGAGTTTAAAATGTTTTGTAATTATGTTACAAATCAAATATGAGAGTCTAAAAAACAAAATTTCAAAGAAAAATTCAACAACTTTGAAGATAACACGAAAGCATCCTGGAATCTAATGAATAAATTTCTCCACCGTCAGGCACAAATAAGAAAGAAAGACGCTATTAAAACTATTGTGCACAATGACATTAGATACGAAAACGACGTTGATATTGTCAACGTATTTAATGAGTTTTTTGTTGGTATTGGTAAGTCAATTGCTGAATCTTGTAACAATAGCCCTTTTAATCCATTACATTACATGCAAGGTGATTACCCTAATTCGTTCTTTCCTAAAGCTATAAAACCACAAGATGTAGGGAATTCTATTATGTCTCTAAGGACAAGAAGTGTGATATAAACTCGGTATACCTGTTAAAGTTATGAAATTCGTGTGTGATATTGTCTCTTGTTTTAGCATCAATAATAAATAGATCATTCAAATCCGCTATATTTCCTCAGTCTCTTAGAATTGCGAGTCATCCCAATTCCCAAAACTTGTGAAGTAGAGAATATAAGTAATTATAGACCTATTTCACTATTGCCGATGTTTAGTAAAATATTCGAAATCATAGCGTACAAACAACTGTATAATTATTTAGAGCAGCCAGACATTCTTTATCGTGGTCAATGTGGGTTTCGGAGCAAAATATCAACAGTGCAAGCAAAATTAGACCAAATGAATTTTTGTATCAAAATTTAGATTTAGATCAAGTTGGCTTACCCACATTTTATAGTTGCAGACTTTTGGAAGGCATTCGATAGCGTTGATTATAACATTTTACTACCCAAGTTACGCTTCTATGGCGTACGAGGACTAGCATTGGATTGGTTTCGATCATACCTCTTCAATGGACAACAATACATTGTGATAAATTACTGTAAATCAAATCTTCTCAATATTAGTTAGTCATGGGGTCCCTCAAGGCTCAATCTTAGGGCCAGTATTGCTTCTAATCTTTATAAATTATCTTCCAAATTCCTCAAATCAATTCAAATACAACCTATTTGCTGATGACAGTACCTTGTCAGCCTCATTTTTTTGAAAAACGGATATGGACATCGCGATTAAAGTAAATAATGAATTAATATGTGAATATTATTGGCTCGACACAAATAGAATTTGCACGAATGTTGATACAACAAAATTTATTACATTCTCATACAAACGTAACATTGATATTCCCTCGTTAAAAATGGAATCACATATCTCCATTATCTATAAGGGTGTCAAATTGTGGAATTTCATTCCAAATATAATCAAATCTTCTACTTCATTATTTACTTTTAAACCCCAACTCAAACAACATTTTGTTTCCCATTATTAATACAGTTGTCTGAGCGATACTTTTCTAGAATTTTAGATACACCACTCAAGTAAGGTAACTGTTAGGATAGGTTTAGGTCTAGGTAGGTTGCTCTTAAAGCATTTGTGCTTCTCCGGGTCCACATTCTGTTTTGGAGTATAAAATTGGTGTAAAATCTTACTAAATAAGTTATAAGGTTTATATTCTGCTCGGTTGATGTTCATTTGAGATATACAAATTGTAAACAGATGTGGTAATAAAGTGTTTCAAAGTGTTTCAACACTTGCAGGCACAGACCACCACACTGTGCGCATGTGCACTTCAAATATGCACCAAATTTCACGCAAGTATGTGTTAAATATTAATCATACACAGGATTAAAAAAATTATCTGCGGTAAGTTCAATCTTCCATTCATCAGATGACTAAATAATGTTCAAGCGGTTACACCTGGTGGCTACATAATATGCAGTGGTAATGCAGGTGCTGTTACAATCAAACGGTTACACAGGGAGGTTATATAATTTGCAGTGATAATGCAGGTGCTGTTACAATCAAGCGGTTGCACCTGGTGGCTACATAATATGCAGTGGTAATGCAGGTGCTGTTACAATCAAACGGTTACACCGGGAGGTTATATAATTTGCAGTGGTAATGCAGGTGCTGTTACAATCAAGCGGTTACACCTGGTGGCTACATAATATGCAGTGGTAATGCAGGTGCTGTTACAATCAAGCGGTTACACCTGGTGGCTACATAACATGCAATGATAATGCAGGTGCTGTAACAATCAAGCGGTTACACCTGGTGGTTACATAATATGCAGTGGCAATGCATGTGATGTTACAATCAAGCTAAAAAACTATTCGATGTAGCCGATGAATGATTTCTTTCGCAAATAATGAAAAAATCGACAGGTAATAAAAATATCTCGGATTAAGTGTTCGTGAATTTGTTACGATCTGAAAAATTTCGACATTCATCAACAGGTCGCCATCAGCTATGACGCTGACACATACAAACAACACCAAAACCACGATAAATGATTACGAAAACGTGACCAACAGAAATTGAGAGAATCCTAACCAAGCGTCGTCTAATTTTGATCGGAAGCCACTCATTGATGAAGCAAGCAGAGCAGAGGAAGCAATAGATGACTCCTGTGATGAACAGTTACGAGTGTGTAAGGACATCGGCCCAGAAGGAGAATGCGATCAAAAAGAAAAAGTATTATTCTGAGAGAATAACGCTCAAGAATAAATGTGCAATTAAAAGGAAAAAATCGTAGCGGAGCAGGAAACCCTTGGTAATTTTTTGCAATTAATTGAGGCAATCGTGGTAATTGAACAGCAATCAAACAATTACAAAATCGGGAGAAGGAAGAAAATGAACAGAGCTATCGAATTTTTTTCTTGAAGCCATGAATTTTCCTTCGATTATGCAGAGAAGTTCTCAGCATAGAAAATGATCATTGATTTATTAATTCGGTGAGCTGGTGGATGAAAACAGGGCAATGAGTTGACTTGCGACAGAGCACTCCAAGGGAGAATTTAGTATTCCAACGAGTACCCGCAAAATCTCGAGGCGGCCTCGGAAAATTCAAAGTTGGATATTAACATTGACATCTCTGATTTTACAAAAACTATTGATGACATGGGTAGCCACATCCCACCCAGGCCAGACGACATCCTCTACTCTATTGTAACAATGGAAGCAAGTACGGACAACGCCGCTACGAATTGTGTAGCAAAAATTCCAGGACATGTCAAAAATCCCACAAATAATAAACATGGTGTCACCTTCCCTCTAGCAAGAGGTGGCAGACTCACAAGCCCACAAAATTACAGACCCGTTTCTTTGCCATCACACATGGTCAAAATATGCGACAAGTGATGATAGAATGGATCGAGAAGAATCAACAGCTGAACTCTTAGCAACATGGTTTCAGAAGCAAAGAGAACGCTGACGCAACAACTAGAACATTGTGATGAAGCAATTGATGCATTGGGTGCAGTTTCATTTGCGGCAGTGATTTATAGAGATTTGTCATGGCGTTTCCGAGGAAATGTTTGTAAATGTGTAAAAAACATCATCACAGAACCCGAAGTGTGACAGTGAACCGAAACACAATTCTGTCCAGTGGAAATGCCTAGTGGGTGCCCAGAACCCAAGGTTTGGTGCTTGTCCTGTTTTTATTTTTTTATTCATGATCAATGAACAGACTACAATTGTCAACATTAAACAGTGTCCTGCTTTGAAGATGACAACATTGTGTTGGACATAGTGGAGAATTCGAAACATGTAGGAAATGTTGGAGCAGATCCAAAGGAATGTTTAAGTGGGCTGGTGAAAACCCCATGAAATTCCAACAAATCTAAATTTGAGTTACCAAGATATAAATGAAATCAAGACTTAGAAGGAGAATCCCCGTATTACTCGAACAATAACACTGCGTTCTTGATAAGCCTCTACCTTGGATGTGCAGACGACTCATTCCTCAAACGCACTCGTCAGGCAAATGTGGCAGCTGCAGGAAAATAAGCAGGCATCCACACAACGGTGGGTCAAAAGCAGCTACCTTGTAATCCGCTGTACGGTAAAAAAAATTCAGGAGTCAAGTAGGTAACTGCTCATAAGATAACGATGCGATCACGCGGCTCGAGAACAAAATGAGGATCGAAATAATACAAACTGTATGTTTTAACCATTGAAAAGAGTCTTGTAATTAGGCATGCATACTTTGAATAATCAGTCAAGTGACGATCATCGTGCACTGTCATACAGTAAGATTTGAAATATATAGTGAAAATTATGATGTTGCGTCTTCCATATAACCCGTAGGGTTATGTTGCGTCTTCCATAAAACCCGTAGGGTTATGTTGCGTCTTCCATATAACCCGTAGGGTTATGTTGCGTCTTCCATAAAACCCGTAATGTTATGTTGCGTCTTCCATATAACCCGTAGGGTTATGTTGCGTCTTCCATATAACCCGTAGGGTTATGTTGCGCCTTCCATATAACCCGTAGGGTTATGTTGCGTCTTCCATATAACCCGTAGGGTTATGTTGCGTCTTCCATAAAACCCGTAGGGTTATGTTGCGTCTTCCATATAACCCGTAGGGTTATGTTGCGTCTTCCATATAACCCGTAGAGTTATAACTCCCATTGCAATGTGCTCAGACCACGCGCTTCGCTGAGGCTCTGAAGTAAAAGATATGTTCAGTAAGTCTTCGAAGATCCTCGCGTTAATAAAAATTTACTTTCAATGGCAACACCGTAACCACAACATACTGTAAACACATTTTAACGAGAGGCCAAGAAAACCACATGCGAAGCTGAACAATATGTGCAACGACCCGACATGGCTCATGAAAACTACATGCCGTTTGCTTATTAAATAACCAAATAAATCTCAATGTTTGAGTGAAACACAAGGGCCATTAATTGACATTACAGGTTGAACTGAATATTCGCGTATTGAACACTTGCTCTCAATATACATTTTCGCCGATAAATGATTCCAGCCACAACACGAAAGAAAGATATCTATTTGCCACTCCTATTGTTCAACTGATCGCTAGATCACATACTGGTCTCAAACTTGCGGTTGCGCAATCCACACAGCAGTCATATATAATCATAAAAATATATCAAGAGGAAAGTGGGGTCGGCAGAGTGTTTTTGAGTGTCGTCCAGCGAATTATAGAAGCCTCTTGAAAACCTGCCAACAGGGCAAGCTTTATTCTTTGCTCCAGGTTTGCGGTCGGAAGTGTCGAGCCCATGAACCCATTTGCATAGCTCGCCTTTATTCGGAGAGGTTTAGCTGGGGATATTTCTTTCTAAACGGATTTTTTTGTCGGTCAAACCCCCTTCAGCCAACACAGAGCGAGGAGGAGGAGAGGATTCCCGGCTAGGAATTCAGGGAATCAAGGGCCCAAGGGAAGAGGAGGCTAAAATCAAGAGTTTATACACGTTGTGCTGTCTAATGGTTAAGTAAACTAAATTAAGGGTCGATCTCCACAGAAGTTTTGACATGAGCCTCAGTGGGCTCCTCCGTAAGGCACGAAGTTCCTTCATTCCAATAGATCGAGGCTCCAGCATGTGCGGGGACAGCAACTCTGTTCAAATTAAACTTGTCTTTTCTTCCCTATAGTTAGGGACTATTTGCACGCTCGTGCGGACGGGAAAAATCTTGGGTAGTTTTCTTCTCCACGCTTCTTCTCTTCTCTAATTTTCTTCTTTTATACAAAAATGAGCAATTTACACGTAGCTCTCTCGATGGTGAGGAGCCTGAACCTATCGGAATGAAGGAACTTTGTGCCTTACGGAGGAGCCCACCAAGGCTCATGTCATAACTACTGTGGAGATTGACCCTTAATTTAGTCTACTTAACCATTAGACAGCACAGCGAGTATAAACTGTTGATTTTAACCAATAATCCATCCGTCTGCATAGTGTTTATAAATTATTAAATCCAAACGTAGGTCAGGGGCAATAGCCCTAGAGACGTGACATTTATTTTAGGCCTATTATACAAAATAGGTGACGGTACTAGAAACGCTGAGAGACTCCTCCCTGACCAAAGAAAGAGATCGAAACATGCAAAATATGGCGCGGCAAACGGTCTAAGGGCCCAATCGTTAAATACAGAGTTTTCCAACAATATGCGAGGGATTACCATGATTTACGGCTCGGTAGAAGCCGTACACGACTTATCGACGGTAAGGACTCCTCACACGT
The DNA here is from genome assembly GCA_016164225.1 of Gammarus roeselii. NCBI lineage: Eukaryota > Metazoa > Arthropoda > Malacostraca > Amphipoda > Gammaridae > Gammarus > Gammarus roeselii. The sequence continues at coordinate 9,039 of SDVV010043798.1, forward strand.
AGTCATCATGAGCTCTTCATCTACTGGCAGGTTACTGTAATGATGCTCAAACTTGACGATCTTTAACCAAATTAGCGTAGAGATTTGAAGTTCGTTTACTCACAAGGTTTCTGAACCTTTGCTGCAATACTGGGTCAGCATGGCGCATGTGATCATAGGGGACCATGCCCTTGACGTTTCAGTGAAGGTTCAGTAATGAAAAATGTGTATTAAAAAGAGGGAATGTTAACCAAACACTGCACTAAATTTTTTATGTACAATAGCGAAAGAAGATTCGTTTAAGATTGAAGAGTAAGAAAAAAAACTCAATATCGATGATGGAGCTCATCGCAAATTGATTCGATATATCCGTAGAGAAGTCTTCTCCAAAGACAGTACCGTAGGAATGATTTTTTCACTTACAGCAATGACGACTGACATTCTCCAGATACAGTATCGTAGGAATGATGTTCTCACTTACAGCAATGACGACTGACATTCTCCAGATACAGTACCGTAGGAATGATGTTCTCACATACAGCAATGACGACTGACATCCTCCAGATACAGTACCGTAGGAATGATGTTCTCACATACAGCAATGACGACTGACATCCTCCAGATACAGTACCGTAGGATGATGTTCTCACTTACAGCAATGACGACTGACATCCTTCAGATACAGTACCGTAGGAATGATGTTCTCACTTACAGCAATGACGACTGACATTCTCCAGGTACAGTACCGTAAGATTGATGTTCTCACCTTCAGCAATGACGACTGACATTCTCCAGATACAGTACCGTAGGATTGATGTTCTCACTTACAGCAATGACGACTGACATTCTCCAGATACAGTACCGTAGGATTGATGTTCTCACTTACAGCAATGACGACTGACATTCTCCAGGTACAGTACCGTAGGATTGATGTTCTCACTTACAGCAATGACGACTGACATTCTCCAGATACAGTACCGTAGGATTGATGTTCTCACTTACAGCAATGACGACTGACATTCTCCAGATACAGTACCGTAGGATTGATGTTCTCACTTACAGCAATGACGACTGACATTCTCCAGATACAGTACCGTAGGATTGATGTTCTCACTTACAGCAATGACGACTGACATTCTCCAGATACAGTACCGTAGGATTGATGTTCTCACTTACAGCAATGACGACTGACATTCTCCAG
>SDVV010043799.1:0-10218 GCA_016164225.1 Gammarus roeselii
AAAAACGTCGTTAAGTTTGTTTTTAGCAATCCAGCACACCGTCATTTTACCAGATTTATGTATGCGAGCATTCATCTGATCGTTGCATGACCTACGAATAGTATTCATAGCGGAGTTTCATATTCAAAATTATTACGGGTTATTTGTATGAACTAGCAGTATAAACCACGAAGAACTATAAATAAATCGCGTTTGCATGATTTCCAGTCCTGCTCAATGATTTATTGTGGCAAAGAAATGATCAAGGCAAAGATTCCTCTCCGTGTTTGACAGGTTTGAGATGCTGGCAAAAAGGATCGGCCGAAACCATTCCACTAATAAACGACGGACGGTCAAGGTGAATTTTGAAACCTGATCGACTTCATAGCATAGTTAATTTATGTGCTATGCTCCGATTTTGAGAATTTTGTTTAGTATTCTTCCAGAAATCTTCAAATATTTATTGGTGGTTTTGTATAAATTTATAAAATCTTCCATGTTGATCTTTTTTTCTGTAATTATTTATACAATTTATTTCACTGACATTGTTAGTTTATTATTCGTTGTCTCAGTTATTGATCTATCTAGTAGATGCTCTTGTATTGAGATAATTCATACATGGACCGGCGATAACATTTTTTCTCGATGTTATCTGATTTAATTTTATATTCACTGATGAAATATTCATACACAACATCAATTTTTGTTTGGCCTGATATGTTGTTTTGTTCTGACTAGAAATATGTTTCACTCTAGCCTTGTTATCAGTTTATCTTCTCGACACAACCAAGCAACAGCTAAGATCAAAAGTTAAATAGATAGGTATCCTATGATGGTTTGATTCCAACATCCATGCAGTGAGTTTGGAAGTTTGTCTGTATGAATGTATTGTCTGCTTCATACTTACAGGAAGATACGGCTAATTATCCATACATACAATCTCAATTGAGGGATTTTGGGATCAAAACATTTTAAAGCGTTGAGACTATTTCATAACGAGCGGGGGAGCTCACGCCTCTTCGAACATTGTTGTTAGGGTCGCTGAATGTGCGTGGTTCTAGTACGAATGAAACAAATGAGAGAAAGAGATGGGTGAAATGTTTGTGAGGAAGAAGTTGATGTGTTACCGTTGGGTGAGACGAAGTAACATAGGTTAGAGCGAGTGTTGATTTGGTGTGATTGGTGGGAGAAAGTCGGGCGTGGAGGAAGGTTGGGCACGAGAAGGTGCTGTTGGCTAGTAGCGTTACCGAGTGAAAGGAGGTGTTTTCAAGATTGATGTGGGTATAAGTTAAGTTACTTATAGAAAGATTGTCGTTTGTGAATGCTTAAGGACTTGGAAGCTAGAGGAGTGAGGAGTTAAAGGAGCAAATTTGGACTGACCTGAGTGAGTTTATTGAGAGTTTTGATGCCTGTTCAATGTGCTTGTTCTGGGTGACCTAAATGCGAGAGTTGGAAATTTAGTAGAGGAGAATGTGGTAGAGAGGTAGTGCGACTTGGTAGAAATATGTTCTTGCATGAAGTATGAGCTGGTGGTTGGATAAAATTTGTTCGAGAAGCAAAATATCCACATGTATAAATAGGTAAGGATGACCCATGATATAGCGTTGATGAGCGCACTGATGGAGATTATGCTTAATTCGAGAAGAGCGGTATAGTGACTGTTAAAAGTTCGGGTGTTAAGAAGGGATGTCTGACGATCTGCTGGTGGAGGAAGCTTTAGAGTGCAGCAGAGGTGAAATGGGAACAAAAGAGTGGGAGGAGGGTGATATAGTGAAAGTCAGTGGACTGAATGTGGGAAGCAGAGCTGAGGAGTTCCAGCAGGCACTACGAGATGAATATGACGGCGTGAGAAGAAAGGACCTGAGAGATGTTGAGGAAAAATGGAAGACATTTACAGAAGCGATGTTGAGATATGCGACTTATGCGTGTGGTGTGTGCCGTGTGGACGGGTGCAGAAGGAGAGCCCTTGAAGAGTGGTTGCAGGCGAGGTCGGCTTTGGAATGACAACTATACAGAAAAAAAGGTGAATCGGGTGGTGAGGAGAGCAAAGAGGGACGCTGATGCCAGGTGGGATAGAATGTTGGGCCAATATTTTGAGGAAAACCAAATTTTGTTCTGGAAAAAGGTAAGGGGGGTGAGAAAGGGTTAAATCGGAGTGAGTTGTTGTTGGAACATGGTGCAGCACGGAAAATGTGGGCCGAGTATTTTAATGAGCTGCTGAATGTTGAGGATGTCAGAGACTGCCATTGTTGCTGTGGGTGGTGGTGCCGAATGTCGGTTTTGGACAAGGAACTTGTTACGGACCTTAAAATGGTAGAAGTGTAGGAGGCGGTAGAGGTAATGTAAGCAAGGAAAGGCCCTGGTTTGGACGGCGTTTCAACTAAGTGCCTGAAGAGGGGTGGATTATCGATAGCTGAATAGCAGGTTGGGCTAATGAATATGTGTTTTATGTCGGGCGTGGTGCCGAATAAGTGGTGCAATGCTGTGTTCGTCCGGTGTATGAGAGAAAAGACGATACAAATGGATGCTGCAAGTCGTTGGGAATCGGCTTGTTGTCGGTTTGTTGTCGGTTGTACGGAAGAGTGCTGACCGAAAAGATAAGATACGGTACGGATGGTGCATTTGGCAAGGAACAGCGAGGCTTTAGGAGGGGTAGAGGGTGTGCCGATCAGATTTTTGCTCAGAGACATGTTTGGAAGAAGTACCTGGAAAAAATAAATGATTTGGTCTGAGCCTTCATGATTATGTATAAGTCCTACAACAGGGTCGGCGGGAAGCGCTGTGAAGGGTGTGGTTGAATGTAGTTCAGAATTTCTACGTTGGCAGCAGAGTATGTTTCAGAGTGTGGAGCGAGGGGAGTGGTTGGTTCAGAGTGAAAGTGGGACTGAGTCAAGGCTGCGTTATGTCTCCCTCGCGGGATAATCTCTACATGGATGGAGATGAACGCGAGAGTGAAAGGTCGCGGCTTAGAGCTGTAGGAAGTTAATGGGCGTAGTTGGTAATTGATCCAGTTAATGTCTGCGGATGATACGACGGATTCGGTGAAGAAGCTGTGGAGGCTAGTGTCGGAGATTGGTAGAGTGTGTGAGAGAAGGAAACTTCGAGTTACCGTGGGTTAAAGTAAAATAGTGAGGAGGAAATTTAGTGTTTTAAGTAACTGGGATACAATGTGGAATAGATTGAACTAGGGGATATTAAGGTGAACTAGCAAGTGAAAGAAGGGTGTGAAGTGTTGGGTGCACTGAAGAGTAAAATGAGCTGTAGAAGGTGGTTGATGAAAGCAAAGCGAAGGTTGTTAGAGTGGGTAGTTGTCCCAACTGGGCTCTACAAAGGTGAGATTCGGGGGGTGAGAACGGAAGAGAGAAAAAGGTTGAATGTTTTCGAGATGGAATGCTTGAGGGATATTGCTGGAGCTCATATTGTTCAGCTTTGTTTTGAAAAAAAAAACGGTTTCCTATAACAAAACAAAATGCTTTAAATAGAGTTTTGGTGAACATATGTGTTCCCTCACCAAACCGTATGCGACTAACTATCGCTAAACTTAAGGAACTTATACCCTCCTGGTCGATCTCGGACTGCAAGAAACATTGACAAAATCGGATCTGTTCTGAAGACGTCGCTTGTACTCCACGTAAATCCGTAGCCAAGGCGTTCGGACATGCTCCAAATTTCAAACACATTTCTGTAGCACGCATTGAAAAAAAATACAGTTTCTTCCGTACAAAATTCAGCTTGTGCTAGAAAACACTAGCAAAAACTGAGACTATTCCTTCAATCCTGCGATATTATGTTTGGTGATAGACAATGCTCTTGTAGGAGCTCGCGCGTGCATTGCAGTTGAAGGGCGACACCTAAAGAATGTCCTATCCCACAGTTAGTTCATCTCAAACTCATTATTTTTGGCTTTCGATTTGTGTCAAATAAATTGTGTACGATTTATTTACAGCGCTTTATTGACCTTAAAACTAGGAACTTAATCAGGACAAACGCTGTATGTAAAAGAAATTTAGGCCGCTAGTTTATGAAGTCCGCCTAACATAGCAAAAGCACAGTGTCTCGTCAATGAAACTCTGTAATGATGTGGATATATGAGCCAAGGCGATACAGGGAAAATTTCAGAACGGTTATAGAAACGATTTTCGAAGAAACAACTTTTGAATTTTAAGATTTGTGTAGCCATAAACTGTTTTCATTTGGAATCTGTTCAGAGAAACTGTTTATAACGTCACACACCATAAAATTAAAGTTATATTAAATCCGGTTTGTTTTGTTCAAAGTGGAGGCAGATTCCAATTTACTTATCAAATATCATGGACCACGTATCAAAACAGGATGAAATTGACATAAAACATAAAACAAATTCTCAATTAACCAGAAAACATTATTTACGATATTGAATATAAAATGTACGGCTGAACGAAGCGTCTCAATATTAATAAATTCAGTCTTATATAAAACAGTCCTCACGTCTGAATGTGTCAATTTGGGTTAGTCAAAAGGAATTAGGATGAATGAAATTTGTTTGTTATGAAATAACAAATCTGTTTAGGTCATATTGTGGTTGCCTGCTGCCATGATACGGCTCTCCATTTATGGCACAACTCCTTGACTGACGAGCAATTCTGAGACAGAGTTTCTGAGTCAGCGCCTTTTTGAGGAGGGGCCGAGGGAAAATGGGGGACGCCACTGATCTAGCGAGTCAAAATACATATAGATACAGACACTAGGCCGCGTCCCCCAGAAAGGGGGGTGGCCGACGGCAAGGCTCACCTCACACCCTCACACAACTTAGCCCTTTTGTGCTAAAGGGTCCGGCCGGTAGCCCCTCAACTTACACTCTGGGTCCCGAATGCACCGAGGAGCCGTCGTCAGCAGCAGGGCCCGACAGTTTTCACTGGTTTACCCTCGCCGCGTCATAATGGTCGCCCCCCCCCTCACCCACGACCATCCCGACAGAGGGATGCCAAGGGCAGGAAAGCACATCAGAGCAGTTATAAGGAGAGCAGTTATAAGGAGAACGAAGGGAATAGATGGTGAAGCAGAGCACATCCCTTGAAAAGTCATTGCCCGGAAATGAGGTTTAGCCTTAAACGAGCAGGTCTTTAGGAAATAAATTTAAAAACGCAGGTGGTCTGGCTTTGAGCAAGAACATCTTTCATAAGTGATAGCATGAAGCAGGCGTTTACCTTGAACAGTGATATATTTTACAATGCAATCGCACGGGAAAGATGATCTGCCCTTAGCTTGAACGAGCACATCTTTTAATAAAGTAATTACGTCAAACAGATGTCCTGCACATGAACAAGCAAATGTTTTCTAAAGAATTTAGATGTTTTCTCCCTGAATGAGCACGTTTTTGTTTAAAGTAATTAAATGGAACACTTGTTCTTCCCCTGAACGATGACATCTTCGTAAGGTAATGGTATCAGCCAGCAGTTCAACATTTACCCTGCCCATTTTAAACAGGCATTACAAAGTACATCACTTAAAAGTAATTCCAAGTGTGACTGAACGAATGTATATTGAATTTTGATAAATCAGACTCAATCACACATGAAGAAGTGATATTCCGAACTGCAAAAAAATGTGCATCGTATTCGGATGTGATCCCAATTCAATGGGGAGGTTTACACAACACGTGATTCGCGTTCTCTCTTAAAACTAAGCGTATTTGGATGTGATCCCAATTCGACGAAGAGGCTTACACATCACGTGATTCGCGTTCACACTTAAAACTAAACGTATTTGGATGTGATCCCAATTCGACGGGGAGGTTTACGCATCACATGATACGCATTCTCTCCAAAAACCAAAAAAAAATGACGCCAGCTGGACTCCCCGACCGATGCTGGCAAGGTTTTATTGTTTAAACGCATCCGATTTAGTCAACTAAACATTTCGGGACGGCAATCAACTATTGACTTACCTAGAAGTTAGTATTATAGTAGGCCCGATGAGTTGCTCAAATTAACAGTTATTTTCTCCCAATAGTGCAATGCCTACACGCACAAGGACATCCTTTTCCAGGTTGTCTGATTGCAACTACCGCCTAACTGAACTCTATCGAGCCTGTCACAACTCAACTGTCGCTCCGTAATGATGAGGCGAGTTCGAAAAGGTCACAAAAATTAAATTTCAAAGGGTCCCTAAAACGTGCACGGGAACTGTTATTATTGGAACGTGGCCAGTAAAATGAAACGTCGCTCGTGCGCTTCACCGCCGTCGAACTGCATTAATGCGCTTATCAAACCTTAAAAATGCATTGAACGTCAACATATTTCAAAACACTGCTGAGGCATGTATTCATTGGTCAATTGTTGGAAAAAATTATGTTAGAAAATCATTTAGAAGAGGTACTATCGGTTACAAAGATAGAGACCTTATTTTTAATTTCTCGTTTTGTTTACGACATCCCTGCACCGAGATTGTAGGTTTTATAGTATGAATTCACACATTTGCATTCCCTCCAAGCGTTTGGGTGTAAAGATACAACAATGAAAACTTACTTAACTACATACAATTTGATTTAAATGAAGTTTAAATATAACATGAAATTAAAAATAGGGTTTCTATCATTGTTACCGACAGTACATTCAATAGTTAACTTTTTTCATAAACACAAAATTGTTTATAGTTATCTCATTCATTATTGGCGAGTTTCTCAGGTATTAAAATCAACTTCTTCCCACGTTGTCCAACAAAGAATATATGGTGTCTCAAAAATTTTAGAGCTGTTTATTTGTTAAATCTGTTGTGATGAGAGAACTCTAAATTTTAAATGATGGAGAGCATTTTATCCGTTTTCCACTCGAGATCCCTCATGCTTGTGGTCGGCTGTCTGGTTGTTATGCGTTTCTAGTGAATAATTGTGACGAAACCAGTCTGAAACATTTGAATCATATTTTCTTAAGCCAAATACATGAATTAATTTGGACACGACTCTCTACCCAATTTCGTAAATCTTACAACGTTCGCCGCACTATTTTTCCACCAGTGCCACGTTATCTGAGATTGGACAACGACCATGGGAGTATGTGGCCTTACGAACCGAATCGTTTGTACGAAATCAAGTCTTTTGATACTTTATTCCTAAATTGGGTGAGAAATGATTCTTTGCCTCTCTGGACTTGTATCATAATCGGGAAGTAGTCGTTACTTCAATGTATACAATTATGACGTCACGTGGGGAATGATGAGATTTTATGAAAATGATCATAAAAAAAAAATCTGCGTTGTAGGTCAGGTGCTTTCTGATGTTGACACTCGAAGAAAGTGGTAACATTCACATTTTCAGCTTTCGCATTCATAGAGTTCCTTGAATAACATTTTATTAGTTTATTCGTGAGACTTTGCATAAAAACGTTTAGAAAGAAATACTTTTCAATGTCGGAAACCTATTTTGACACTCCTTTGCTATTACATTGTACTTGTGAAGTTTCATCTTGCACTGGTCCTTTACCTCGAGACTCTGGTAAGTTGCACCGTTTCTTGAGAGAGGAGATGGAGGCATCTGCTCGCAAGTAATAGTTCATGACACATTAATTCCAGAACTGTAGCTACCCCTTAGTGGAAACACTAGCTGTGTTGACCATGACTGTGTAAATCATGTCCATGATTTACAGGTTAGCGGGTATTCACAGTTTTATATTCTGGGGCACTAAGATGCTATTTGAAACAGTTGAAACCGTTTATTATATTACATCAAGATTGTACAGTTTACATGTTATTCAATCTTACAGTTATGATGTTACAGGGTACAAAATTGACGGCCCTATGAATGATATTTAGAGATTCTAAGGGAAACTTAGTCCTTACGTACTAACCTATTGATTTTACCTATCCCAAAAGTCCTCAAACTAAATGTATCTTGATTTATTAAGCCTAGACACCAACAGCAATCAAACACGGGGAGAGTTAAAAACCTGACACTATTTGACGAAAGAGTCCTACTAACAATAAAAAGTGAAACTACAATATACCGCAGGGTTGTTGGACTGGTAATTCCTTTTCTATCTAACAGGGTTACAAATTCAGATACGATTGAAAGACGGTGAGAAAACAATAAAGTGATGATAAATCATTGTTGGGCTAGTAAGATGATAATATAACCTTTTCAGTCATGACCTAAACATTGCAAAGGGAACAATCCGACGGAAAAAAATTGGTAATTGAATTTCAAATTTGAACCCAATTGAAGTAGATACTGGATTTGGTTTTGGATCAATTATAACGGGGTATCATAAGATTATAGACATTTCTGGTGTAATGATTGTGAACCTCCAAAAATTTCATAATAGAATTGAAAAGTTATTGTTCATAGTTTCTGTGAAAGGTTTGGTTTCTGTGAAAGGTATTTCTGTAATTTAAATTGATTTTCCAGTTTTAGGATACTCATTGCTTTAAAATGATTATTAGTATGGGAATTGAATGGAAAGATATCTATAGCTCTAATCGCTTTCTTTTGCAGGATAATTATTTTATCCGTTATAATTTTGTCTGTTCCATACCAAGCTCTGATTTCGTAAATTACAAGTAGCTGGAACAACGTAAAATAAAGCGTTTCAAGGACAGATTGGGGCAGGAATTTATTTAGATCATAAAGAATGCCTAAATTCATTACAATTTAGATGACATGCAGTCGATTCATATCAAAATATACCCCAAAGTATGTATTGTTGTCTATCTCATGAATTCTATCATTTCCAATTTTCACATGTTGTAAATTTAATTCACGCCTAAATGAGAACAATAAGTAACAATTTTTTGTACCTAATTCCAATTCGAGTTGCAGTTAGCCAATTGTTGACATTATCAAGTTCCCTGTTAATTTAAGCAGTTAATTTATTAATGGTGTTTGAAGGGATGCAGGTTGACGAGGCACTATCATAAGCAAATAATGTATACTTGAAAAATGACGTTGCGTCGACTACATCGTCTATAAAAAAATGAAAAGCAGGGGCTCTAAAATGGAACCTTGAGGAACGCCTTTACTAATATTGAACACAGTGGATTGGATTTCGTTCACAGTTCCATATTGCTTTCGGTGGGACAGATATGAAGTGAACCAATCACTAGCTATTTCCTCGTTTCACATAAGAAATTAGCTAAGATAATAAGATGAATTGATCAAAACAGTCAAAGTCTTACTGGTTGTCAGGAATGATAAGGTTCATATTCAAGTAACTGAATAGTTGTCTGTGAACTATTTTTTCATATAATTTAGAAAATAAAGGGAGGAAAATTTCCTATATCAGTCTTATCACCACTTTTATAAATGGGTATCATTCGATCAATTTTTAATGAGTTAGAAAATTTTCCTTGTATTAAGAATTTGTTGATGAACGAAGCTAGGATTGGGGATAATATACTTGCTAATTTCATTATGATACTGATGGAACAACTATCGATATTTCCAGATGTTTTGTTGAGATAAGAGAATTGATGTGATGTCTTGAGCAGTAACTGGTGATGAATGGAAAGAAAGAATAAAATTGTTATTCGATAGATATTTGAGATGGCCGTTTTCATTGGTACTAATACTATCTGTAATATTCTTCCCGACCTTCACAATGTATTCATTGAGTATATTTGCTTCATCTTGATATAAGTATTTGTTATTGGCTTTGATTAGTGTGGTCCCAGTATGTTTTTGATCACCTTCCACGTTCGTTTGAATCATTTTTTGTAATCGATAATTTATTTCAAAGTAATTTCGTTTAGAAGATTGAACCAAGCATGTACCACGGTTTTTAAATTGGGTATAAGTAACTTTTCGCCTTTTGACCAGCAAGAACAAAGAACAATTAATGATTCAAAGTTCCTTTTTCTGATTTAATAATCGCGATAATCCAGGGTCTCGTTATATCTTTTGAAGACTGCTTTTGTTTTTAGAGGACAGCAGGAATGATAACTTTTATACACTCTCGAAATTAATTGTTTGATAGAAAGATCACAGTCATTTCCATATGATTTATTATCGAAATCACATTGGTTCACATTGTTGTACAAACTTTCTATTGTTTCATCCTTTATTAATCTGTATTTAATTTGTCCGCATTTTCATTTACTTCATTTATCAAAATATTTTTCAGAATAAGAAAGATATATTTAGATGGTCTGATAAATCAAGGTTTGATTTGATCCCCATTTCCACCAGAGCCTCAACGTGAGTCATAATAGGCTCCCCCGTAGGGCTCGACGATCATTGATTAAAGCAGGCTCGCACGCCTAAGTGTGCGA
>SDVV010043800.1:0-10218 GCA_016164225.1 Gammarus roeselii
TATATATATAATTGTATATGTATATATATATCAAAGACGATAGGAACAGAGATTTTTTTCTTGTTCTCAGCTCAAAGGAACACAGTTTTTGTATCCTGCCAGGTATAAGAATATATGCCGTCTTTCATCAGGTAAAATCAGCAGGACTTCAATGATGTACAACACATCCCCAGTTTTTCGAACCATATCAGAATATATTATTTTATTGTTAATATCATGTATTTCATGGATTAATTATGTTCAAGGAAGAGGAGTACAGCACTTTGAAAAAATATCACATACTCTCAGAAACGAACTTGAGGACTTCCTTTCTTCCGTCCTGAAGAAGCTGAGCTCCAGGACTCCACGCATCCTGGATGTTGCTGTGCCATTTTCTAGTCTCAGTTGTTCATCAACTCTTTTATAACTCGCCGCAAGGGGGGGCTTGTGAAAAAACTAAGACCTTTATGAAGTATGAGAAATTACTCAGAGTTGGCCGAGGGGGTGAAAAGTTGTGAACTGAAAGGGAGTAGACGTTTGAACAGATGATGAGGCTTAGTGAAAATATATTAGTTACTGAAATGTCACATAGTTTATCAGTAAACTGGGGTGTTTACTGCATTTCAATTTACGATGCGAACTGACATGTGAAAGTTTGAAAGTTAATATGACAAACCACATGATAAAAAACGCACCTGTTTTGCTATTTCTATGGATATATCATGTGCAAATGGTGCATATATTTCTTGTAATAAATCATTCCTAAAATATACATTAATTCATTCCCTTGTCGATGAATTATTTATTCCTAAACTCTTGGAAATAAGATAGATAAATCCACTAAATAATAATCGAAGGGTTTTCTTTACAGTAGTAACTACAGTATCATCGGCCTCCCATCGCGAGGCTATAAATATAATTGTATACATAAATACTACATCAGCATGAAGGTATTACAAAATCTAGATTCCTTGGATTGCCCGATTTTTCTATGGTGACTCCTGAGATTTAAATTATTTTTCTTTATTGAAACTATTACACTTTTGGCAGCAAGAAGAGCGGCAACAAAAAGTGAAAGTCGTTTATGAGGCGATGCTGTAAAGACTGATGGCATACGATGCGGCTCGTTTTCTCACGGGTATAAAATAGCTTCCATTCAATGCAATATTGCATCAAACATGCCAACCCTAGCGTTTTTTTTCACCAACGGATGCTAACACCCTTAAGTCCGACTCTCGTGACTGGAGCAGTCGTCACCTGGCCAGGTCGTGCAGTCAGGTCACGCGCGGCAGGTCAGGCTGGACAGATGGGGTCGTGCCACATCCCGCGGCGTCTCTGGCTCTTCTTTCTCGTCAAGAAAGGCCGGACCACCATGTTTGGGTCGAGAATGATCACATGAATGTCACCATAGAGAGGGGTAAAAATGAACAACAAGGCTAAAGACCTTGTTTAAATAATTAACCACGCCATTCTCGGTTTGTAGTAGAAGCACTGTCCCTGTGCCCAAGGATGTGTCGATAAATATTTAATAGATCATTTGATATAATTCAAGTCTACCATACCGCTTGAACATGGTTCTAGTTCCTTCAGAGGGCCCAGCAATAAAAAATATAGAGTTAAGTTTAGTTGATGCAAGCTGTCGTAATAAATTAATTTGCCATTTACGTATTTAAATATGGCTTGATAATGCTACATCAAGCGAAAGGGATTATTCAAATCACATTGTGACGTCACATTTATAATATCGATGTTGGTAGCTCTCATCATTCAGCAATAACAAACAAACAACAAACAAATGATTGTGTTGTTTGCTGGGTGTTGCAGAGAATTTTATTTCCCTTAATGAATACACGAATTTGCCTCCCAAGTTAAACATGAGAAAGATTGATTTTCAAAAATGCTGTTGAAATTCAAAGTGATTGCTGATTGGTGAAAAAAAATATTTACGAATGGGCGTTTAATTCAGCTGGATTTCTTTCTGTTCATATTTTTTAGAGCAATGCAAACGCACCTTCGGATGAGGTTGTCTTAAAAAAAATATCATAGGCGTATTTTCCTAATCCGTTTCTGTATTATATATCTTGTATCGATATAAAATTGAAATTAATGAGTCAGCTCGACGACGTTAAAGTTGAACTCTGTGACCTCCACCCATGATAAGTTTTTGTATTTGTGGTATTCAATGGTCTCTTTTAGGTATGCCCTCATGTTTCTTTCTAATTGTTATTGAAAAAACTTGAAGCACGTAAGTTATGCTAAGGATTTACTCATACGATCTGGAAACAATTTGGAATTTGACGTGAATTGAATCAAAGTGAATTCTTTGCTCCTCGCGCAATTAAAAAGAAATTGCCAACAAAATTGTTTCGTATGGAAAGTACCAACGGACTCACAGATAATCTATTTAATTTTATGCATAGACCAGAGCTTCGGTCACTTTGTAACTTGAAGATATCTTAGCTATTTGTTAACTGCTCTGATTACAAGCAAATGAAATGCAGTGCGTTTCAAAGAGTTGTTTGCATTGAACATAGTGAATTCATTTCAATCGATGATAGATGGCACCACAAATCAAACAACTTAACGGTTTAAATCATATTATTTATTTATAGGTAATGAATGGAGAATAAAATATCTTCCAAAGCCATGTGACTTAAAATGACCCAACAAGTGTATATACATGATAAAACAAGTTTACTGCGGTTCACCTTGTACGTTGTTTTTGTGCTGTACGCCATACTTTTAGAAAATATAATTCGAATGACAGCCCTGTGTCTGAAGGAGAAAACGCTGTTGAATGTGTATCCCAGCAAAAAATCTTCAACAAGGATGAATTTATCGGAGCTCGTAATCGTGTGTGTAAACCGTGACTAAGAAGTGGTATTTATTGAACTGAATGCCATGTTCTGTAACTAACTTTTTTTCGTCTAAGTGCTTGACTGACAGCTGTTCAATGAGTCACCAATGTTTGACCGCTCAAAGCAAGTTCAGCTGTTTTGTTGATGTGATAATGGATTGATCCAGAGCGACCAGCGAGTTATTCAAGACTAATCCAGATATTCAAAATACTCAACCTGACGAACCTATATTTGCCCATCGAAAAGATCCACTGAAAGACATCAGCTGGTCCAACTTCATTTTTAATGTGGTATGACGTGTCACAAGATGAGACAGTCCTTTGGGGAGGACAAGTCAGCCGGGAAGAAATGTTGGATAGTTAGAGGAGCCTATGGCAGCCTATGATAAGATCCGCGGCACATTTTCCGAGCTACAATTTATCAGGACAAAAAAATGAATAATTATCACCTGCAGCCTAAACAATTCTGCCCAATTTCAATAGGAATAAAACGGAGGATATTAAAAGTCTGAGGACCAAGTCTTCTTCGAGGGCAAAGAGATGATTTTTTCTGACGTTCTCCTTCTCAAATCTTCCTTTATAGCCCCCACGAAAAAAATCTAGAAAGCCCTTTGCGGAGGTTTTCTTTTGGTCCTTGCGCTTATTTTTCAAATTGCTCGAAAATCCAATCACTCGGCGACTTGGATCAAGAGGGATTTTTTTAAATGGAGATTTAAGATGAACGGATCCAATTTTTTTTTAGAATTTGATCATCATAAAATGTCCAGCCTGGAGTATCTGAAGGTAGTGTCGTTCATGATCGGAAAGTTTGCTTGGTTAATAGAATCAAGTTGAACAGGTAGAATCTTAGATACAACCAACTAAATATGCTATTGAATAAATAAATAAAAATTAGGACGCAATTATAACTTTGCCCTCAAATGATTGCATATATCACGTTGTCCTATAAATAAACATAGCTGTAATTAATTACCAACACATGCGACTCTTCCGTTTGATATTTATTGAAGGGATTTCCAGAAATTATGTGTCTGTCTTCAACACGTGTTAACACGCTCATGCTACGCATTTTTGTGTGTCGTAGCAATTGTGAACCATAAAACATTACAGTACAGAAACTGGAAAAAATTAGTAGTATCTTCTAAATTGAACGATTTGATAAAAGGTATGGACACAAAAAGCCACTTGTCAAGAAAATTCTCTTCGCACTTCTAACGAGTACGGTTCTGGGGCTTCTTGATATAAATGATTGCGGTACCAAAAATTAATTGGTGGAAGGTACGCTTTCCAAATATTAACGTTTATTTATCATTAAATGTTAACTATATTTATATAAACGTACAATATTTCGAAATGGCAATCTTGACCCGATCCCTCACTCATTGAATGGAAACTTGTGACGATCCTCGGCGTCATGAAGTATTACCTCTGTTCTCGCTTAGCTCCTGCCTCCCCCTTCTCATTAAGTGCATACGTCGCATCGTGGCCAACAAAATGAAATATTTGCCCCTTTTTCTCAAATTTGCCTTGTCATTTTCAACTTATCGCCGTGTCAGGTGCGACTGAGAGCGGAGACGGTAAGGGGACAAGGTGGGGGCAAATCACATTTTTTCTTTCAATGAATATTCTTGGTTCCATGAAGCGTTGTTTATTCGTAACTTTGTTGCCAATTATAGACCATCGTCACCTCGCGCCTGTGCAAGGCAAACTTGAGTGCGTTCAAATTGAAAAACGACGTTTTTCAGAGCAGTTCATATGATAAATGGTGAAGAAGCCTTTTCTGATAACCTTTAAGATTGAAATTCCAAATAAATCGCAATATGACCAAATCAAGTTGACTTTTAGAACCGAATTAAACCTGACTAGAACCAAATATTTCAGAAATAGAAACATATTTCTTATCAAATTGATGAACGGGTTGTGCTTCAGTACCGCAATGCACTTGGCAATCACTGGTTTTATTAAATAAGCTTTTTATATTTTCAATCTCCGAACTAATCAAAGTTTCACTTCTATCACTTTGTATATATGATTGAATTGTAGGTTTATCATTTTAGTACTGAGTGTGCAGGACATTCAGGACACAGCATTACATGCCGGTAACCATTACTTCTTGCAACATACTGTACATATTCGGCTTCAGTAAAATAAACTAACCAGCGTCTCTTGTTGACGTCAGGTCGCTGTAAATTCATCACCTTGGACGGATTTTGAAAATCCAATTTTACGGAGGGTTGTTGTTCCAACGACAGATGGCAGCACTGGACTTGACACACTGTGGAAGAGGCGTCAGTTTCTTCAAACCACAGTTGAACCTCCCGCAAATACTGGTGAAGTATGCACTCTCCTCAAATATCCTTCGCATTTATCCAATAATTCTGACTTGCACTGTTAAGCCTCCAGTGTTAGTGTCAATGCACAACAAAATATGAATATAGACAGGAGGGTGATTTTCTTTACGTGAAAGGCGATTCAGTTCTGGGTAGATCAGAAGGCTTGTTTGAGGTGTCTTTATGTTGAACGATGTTTTGCGACCTCGTAATTATTGGACAAGGGAATCTCATTGGTACGTCCCTTTTTTTCGAAATTTATAAAGATGCTAATGAAATATCCCGCGAACGTTACCCATATTTAGGATATAATCAGATATCCTACACTAGATTTGTATTGAATACAGTTAGAGGAACTGGAAGCTCAGATTCCCTATTGCGCCAAAATTTGTCCTTTCTAGACAGGAGCCAAGGCACGATGATAAATGAACGGACGAGGAGATGATATTAATTTCAGAATGCGCAATAATTTAACAACCGAAATTTTGTTTACATAATAAATACGATTTATTTTGGAAATGAGACTATTTTGCAGAAAATTAATGATTACATTGAAACCAAATAATTCTATGATTACGGCTAGTATCACGACAAATATTTGTTCAATGAAATGTGGTCTCAATGAATGACACAATTAATTCTTAAGTTATATTCGTTCAACCAAGCGGACATCAAGTGGTATTTGTAAACCCAACTCGTGGCTTCATCAACGAGCAAACAATGATTTGAAGAAGGAGCTTTGAAGAACAAAAGAAAATTACGAATTAGGTCAGGAGCCTTCAAGAGGGCATCAGCAAAGCCGAGTGGCGAAGAAGCGTGACAGTTTTGCTGCTCCATCTGTTAACGGAACCAACACACTTAGTATGCGAACCGTCACTCTTCAACCCCGACATACGCTACTGCTTGAAGGACATTCACCTTCCAGATATGTATTAACGACGTAAAATCTCCGTATGTCTTTTATCCGGCGTTGTTTCGTTGATTAGCAATACCCAGATTGTTTTTTTGCCCTTCCAGCTGCAGGTGGTTCATCCAGCAGTATGAGAAGCAGCCACCATCACATCAAACGATCCACTGAAGGTTCTCATCTCCACTGATTAATTCTAGCAGCACAACCAGTGGATTTAAACAAAGTTATAAGTTTTTTTTCGGATTATTGGATGAATGACTGAATGAAGCGATTTCATTGTGGAGTCCGTCCATCCAGTGCTGACTGCAATCTGCTCAATGGCCAAATTGTGGCAAACATTTTCTGTAAAACGATACCAAAGGCCGTTAAGGGGCAGTAAAATTTAGTTTGTATGAATGTCGTTATTGATCTCATGATTTAATATACTATTCATAGTTTGCGTTAGAACGACTGCCGATTATAGGCCTTTGCAAAGAGAAAGAATAGTGTTAAATATCTTTCCTTGTATATATCTATGGTTAGGTTAATTTGTTTATTCCTTGCAAGTTAAAGAGTAGAAGTCGTAACTGGAACAATAATAGAAGAATTATGTCCATCTCATTAGCAAATAATATCATGTGTCCATCGTAGTTGAATCTGTACATTGTTAACATGAGGCCTTTTCATCTAGACGCTTACAATGAGTTCTAAGTCACTAGTGGGCGAGAAGTCACAATCAGGGTAAGGTAACTGCGTTTTGATCTAATAACACCAATCGAGTCAGCCAAGCAATATACCTAAATCATATGTCCCTCTCCGCCTCTATTACCGCGACCCAGTTGCAGCTCTTCGTGACACAAATGGCACGCACGAGCCCCCAGGCCGCCTGATCGCTATTGTGCGGGCTCTATAGGAAAAGACTCCATTTTTAGACGGACATTATATGGGTTACGGAGATCTCTGTCGTCTGCTTCAGCTGCTCGTATTTAGTCTGTCTCTGCAGCAGACAGAGGATGATTCTCCCGTCATCGTTGATCATTTATTCAATGCATTGTTCTGCTACATAATTGAAGCACTTTAAGTTTGAGCCTCCTTTATATGTGTGGTCATTGCTTAATCTTATGTGGTCCATGAGGATTTCTCTTTGATGGCATGTGGCAATCAGCTTGGCATCCAATTTGAAGGGGAACAGCCAGCAATGGTGCAGATGCTTTTGTTGCAAATTAATTTTGATTATTATTTCTATAATATACATTTCTTGATTACGACCGCTCAATTAAACAGAGCGGTCGAACTCTGTCTTGCTCTTCCACTGAATAATACAAATGAATGAAACATAAGAACATAAATGTTTGTTTGCTCACAAATTTCTCGCACTACTAACGCTGTTTGTAACTACACTTGTGTTCACTCCTTCATAACATGTTCAAAAAAACTGCTTGGGCTCATGATGCAAGATGCCCTCCCAACCCATGGTATGAAGGATTATCATATCGTAAATCCTTATTATAATGGCAAACATATTGTGCTCCCTCCAGCCAGCGAGTTGACTGCTCTGTTTATGTGTAACTGAAGGTCCAACGTCAACCCATCCCCACCGTTCCATCACAAGTCCATCGCTATCACTCCATAGCCAGCCCATCGTTATCGTTACATAACCAGTCCATCGCCCTCGTTCCATAACCAGTCCATCGTGAGAAGTCCAAAGCCAATCCATCGCCAGAGGTCCGTCGACAGTCCATCGTAATTCGTTCATCACAAGTCCATTGCCAGGTCCATCGTTCATCGACAAGTCTTTCGCGTCAGGTAAATTATTGCAGGTTCCTCGACACAGGTCTTTTGCCGCAGATCCTACGCCACTGGTCCATCGCCCACAGGTCATTCATCGCATGTCCATCTCCACAGGTCCATTGCCCTCGGTACATTGACAGGCCCACCGATAAGATCATGGCCACAGGTTCATAGCTAGGTCCATCGCCATCTGTCCTTCGCCAGATCCAACGCAGTAGGTCCATCGACAGGCCCATCTTCACCGGTTCATCGCTAGGTCTGTTGAGATTGGTTCATCGCCAGGTACATTGCGACTGACCCATGTCCTCCACCACTGGTCCATCACCTCGGTTCATTGCCAGATTCAGTGGGTGGGGTCTATGTCCATCATCACTGGTCCATCATTTAGGCTCATTGCTAAATCCAGTTTGATAGGTCCATGTCCATCGCCTCTGATCTACCACCTTGGTTCATTGCTAGATCCATTGCGAAAGGTCCATGTCCATCCCCACTGGTCCATCTCCTCGGTTCATTGCATGATCTAGTGCGACAGGTCCATTGACTGATAATTGAGACCCTAAATTCTGACGCAACAATTCAGCCTAATCGGTGATTGAGCATCAGCTTGCAGCCAAGCTTGTGTCAATTCCTGCTGGTGCATGGTCAACATCAGCCCACAATCAAGCTTTTGTCAACTCAAGTTGGTCAGTATCAAGAAGTGGTATGTGAAAATGTGATAACATCATTCAGCACTCGGTGAAAACATTAGGTGAAAAATAAATCAATTCTTCTCAATTCTTTCCGTATTACGCCCACGTTACCTTCCTGTCCTAGAATGACTGCATTAAATCCGTTCCAAAACATTGAAACAGAGACATATCATCCTGCAATATGTTTGTGTCCATGGAATATGTCTTTGCCCTTGCCAATACAATTTGCCTTTACCCTTACCAGTAGAATTGGCCTATACCCTTAACGGGCAGAATTTGGCTATACCCTTACCAGTACAATTCGCCTTTACGCTAGCCAGTCTTCATTATCATTGCCTGTGGTGAGCAACTAATTTATGCAGCCCAAATTTCATTAAAGGTATTTTACTTCAATCCGGTGATAAACGGTATTAGCCTTGCTTCTTAAGCGAGCATTGAAATTAATTTGATTTGCATTCAGGAATTAAGAGCTATAATTGTACTTCACGCAGAACATGTTCGGCTAACAAGAGACAATTTGTATGAATATTACTTCATATTGTATAATGGAATAGACTATGAGACATCAACATTTAAAATTTATTTACCGTAACCCAGTAACTGTAAGGAAAATCTAATATCCATGAGACATAGATGATATCACGAACAAACATTCATAGCAAGAAAATGACACATATAATATAATAAGGTGTGTGAGGTGCGATTGAAGGTGGTCTTCCATAACTGTTGGTAGTGCCATACCGAGGAAGAACCTTCCCTTGGTAATGGGACCATCGTAATGTATTGTATAGACTTGCAGCCGTTCGCCTAATCTGGGGTGCCCAGTTTCCTCGTCACAGATAGGCCGATGATCTTGCCGAGGCTCGAACTCGCAACATGTAACATTTGAGGCCTGCATTGCAGTACGGTATGCTATCCACACGGCCACCGCTGCAAACTTGGCATATTCTGGCGTATGTACAAAATGACATGTTAGTTTATTTTCCCTCAATGCAACTTTCTCGAAGGTGTTGTGAAGTCTCAGACGCGGGGCTCCGGACTTGATGAAATTATATGAATTATATCGTTGCTGGAGTAAATGTATTGCCTTTCTTTTCCTGCAGTTAGAGAATTTTTATCTCCTCAGCTACAAGTTCATTATGTATCAATGAGAAGCCCTCGCAATCGCTTTACAGTTACAAAATAAAGATATATACTATTTATTTCAAAATATGCGAGAAAGTTCTCGACTATTAAAAGTTTGAAACTTATTGCAGCTAAAAGATTGTAATCCTTCCTAACTTTGCGTTCTGATGAAAGAGCCTTGCCTTTGGTTTTAATTACTGATGTCTATGAAAAAAACTATCCTTAAGGAAAGTTCTGATGCTAGTTCAACAATTTTGGACGAAGCCCGCGTAGATCAATGACATCTCTCCTGATATTAATTAACTGCTATGTGAATCGGGGAAAAAAATGAATCTCATTGTTTCATCAATTGAAGAATTATCGACAAATCATTTTTTTTTTTGCAACTGTTGTCGTGTTCTTCGGTCCAGAAATAATTGTGAGTCAGATACTGCAAAATATGTCCTTTATTTCAATGCTAACATTGCCCTTGGACATCGGGAGCTGTTGCAATAACAGGCCAGCGTATCTGTTGTTTATATATATATATATATATATATACATATATATATTTATGTG
>SDVV010043801.1:0-10218 GCA_016164225.1 Gammarus roeselii
ATAATATAGGCACGCTCTATCTATTGGTACTCTCAAACTTTCAATTTGCGTTTCAATTATTGATATATGGGGGGTGCGGGGAGTCACCCCCGATTTGGGGTCGTAGCTCGCCGCACTGTTTTTTGTAAATAACTTTTTTTTGGTTAACGATAGAATGTTGAAACTTACGGTGCTCCATGGTCATAATAGTAGCTATACACACCGTAAATACGAATTTTCTCGGCCGCGTACTTTTTGAGTTATTTCAAAAGTATGCGCAAAATGCGGGGAGTCACCCCGGTCGACGCTACTAATAATTTTGATCACATTTTGACCATTGTTGTGTGTCTGTGCATGCATGATCATTAGTATTGTGCTTATGTTCTAGAACTCGTTCAAAGAGCCCATATTGATGATCTACTGACCCGTTCTTTAGTAGTTGACAAGAGCTTGCGTAAATACTGTTTTGTTTCTCCCCTTCCCTATAAGAGTCGAGCGTGGAGTTAGGAAATCTGTCCGGCCATGTGGACGCTGTGTGGGCACTCAGCTGCCACCCTCACCGGCCGCAGCTCCTGTCCTGCAGCAGCGACAACACAGTGCGCCTGTGGGCCCCCAACCAGCCACGGGCACCCTTGCTCTCGACATACCACCTTCAGAAAGGTGGGACGATGGCCGGCCAGACAGCTCTTGAAGCGGCAGGATGCATCTTAGTTGTGACACGATTAGTTTATTATTGCTGTATAGGGTCTTGTAAGAGGGCCGACCAGAAAGGTTCTTAGAGGTTCAGGATACATCTTTGATGTGGCATGGAGAGCTCTCTTGAAGCTGTATAGGGTTCATGACTTGTAATAAACGCGATAAGTCAGTTTATGGAGGTTCAGGGCACATTATAGGCGAGGCACCTAGCGTTTGATTCCTGAATAGGTTTTTGGAACCAACGAATCCAGGTTTTTGAAATTCAAGGTTAAATCTTATTGAATACATGCAAAACGAGGACTGAGGAAAGCCGTTTATTTTTTTCATAGATGTATGCATGTATAAACATACAGCCGTTTCCCCCTAATTAGGAGGGTGGCTAAGTTAGGCTGACAAGAGGGGGGAAGTGCCCAATCTCCCCGCCACAAGACCGCCGTTTCCATGCCGAAGCTCGAACTCGCGACATGCAGCATCAGAGGCTGACACTGCAGTCGGATAAGCTAGCCACTCAGCCACGGCGGTCTTTAATTGTTAGGTTGTATAAAATGATTAGAAAAGACTTGAATTACTCTGTATTCATTCGCGATTTGTTATTGCATTTTTCTTCACTGCAACACATTTTGAACAAAAATATTTTTATTGATCCTCGTTCAAGCTTGCCGTGTGTATTGGTTGAAGTCCTCGCTCTTCACGAATACTGATCATGTTACCTTCTGATTTGTGATTTACCTAAAAATAAGCAACTGTTGGCCTCTCATTATCGATTGTGATGGCTTAGTTTATTATATAATGACTTCTTCACAATGTGTTCACTCAGACGGCGTGCCCACGTGTGTCGACTTCGTGTACGAGTCTAGTAATCAATTCGTGACGAGTTTCGACTCGGCTAACTGCGTGATCTATGACCTGGAAACGGGCAAGACGGTGACGCGACTGGACACGGAGTCATCAGATGCCTCCAACACCGGCAGCAACCTCACACGACAGATCAACAAGGTAAACAACAGCCGCATACTTATCACGTCAACAAGGTAAACAGTAGAAAGCATGCTAATAAACCGAGGGCCGGATTATCTCCGTACTAAACAAACTCAGCTGGGCGAAGCAGGGTCACTTAGTACACGATCAAAGTATTTTGTTCAATTCTGCTTCGCGGAACGCGGTCAAAATAATGCCACAATAGAATTGGATATTGTCATATTGGCTGCTATGAGGGTTTCAAACAACTACACTGTTAGGCCTTTTCTCAGCATCAGCACGAAAGCTGTTGAAATATTGACCTCTTGCTATGTCTATGCCGGGTGGTGTCTCACCGCACCCTCCCGAATATTGACCTGTTGCTATGTCTATGCCAGGTGGTGTCCCATCCCACCCTCCCGCTCACCATCACCGCCCACGAAGATCGCCACATCAGGTTCTGGGACAATCACACGGGTCAGCTAGTTCAATCCATGGTGGCCCACCTAGACGCAGTCACCTCCCTTGCCACAGACGCCAACGGCCTCTACCTTCTTTCTGGCAGTGAGTACCCGCGCAATTAGGCTCTTCTTGCACAGTTGTGCACCTTTCACTTCGAACTGACAGCCTCTCGCAGGCTGGACGCGATTTGCGGGAGTCTCTTTTTCATTCGTTCACTTCCCCTTCCTACGGGTCATTAGCTTGTTGAAATATATTTATTATCAAAGAAAAGTGACGGCCGTATACGCAGTTACCCGAGCTCAGTGGGAGGTGGATTGAAATGAGTCCATCTCACTCTTCATCAGATTGAAACGAAGGAAGCTACAAATTGAATTTAATAACTGTTCAGGCGTAAATTATCTGCTCCAGTGCAGCCCAATTTTTGTCATAGTAATTCAATATTTTATTGACACCAGGAAGGAAGTTTTGAACTAAAGAATATAAGTCTCCGTTACCAGAGTGATCCTGTTCGGTGGATGCCTTTCTTGTGGCTGCAAGGGATTATGAATCTGGTGCAAACTTATATGAGGGACGGTCAGAGGATCGGCTCGAGACGAGCGTTCCGCGAATACGGTGTGAACCGGCTTGGTTGTAAACAGTGCTATATCGTGCGCTATTCTACAGGCGATACGCACTTTCTGCCGGCCGCTGAGGGTATATAAGCGGCCTCTCCCACGTCGTTTGAACGAGTCAAGCTACAAATGCAGACGCAAGGCCGAAACTCCCAGAATTTGGGTAGCCGACGGCAAGAAGCACCTCACACCTCTCGCGTGCACTCGAATATCACAAGCTACGATAGCCGAAATAGATCATTCTTCGTGATGGGCGAGCGGTCACTCCGTGTCGCTTCTTCTTATGTTGCATTATACAAATAGCTAAGATCACCTTCATCGTTAGGGAGTTTAGTCATCTGCACTAACTCCTGTTGAAGACAACGCGATAAAACTACTATTGCAGCTTCAGGTCACGGTTTGGGCAAGCTCTACGGTGGAGAAAATTAATTAAACGACCAAAATCAACATCCCTTGAGCCCAATTGTGTGATATGGCTTGTTGTGGCCAAACCCCAGCTTCTGCTGCGATGAAAGAGCTACAATTCGAAATCCAGGAACCCTCCATCATGTGCGTGTTGAGCGTTTCAGCAGGTGCAGCCCTATATTTACAGTTACGGACACAAGGCTGCATCCCCCAGGAAGGGGGTGGCCGATGGCAAGGACAACCTCACACCCTCATACACTCACCCTCGCACAACTTAGCCCTTTTGTGCTAAAGTGTCCGGCCGGTAACCCCGCAACACACACTCTGGGTCACGAGTGCGGTCTGAGGATCCGTTGTCAGCAGCAGGGCCCGGCAGTTTTCAGTGGTTTACCCCTGCCCCGTCATGATGGCCGGGCCCCCGCACCCACGACCATCATGACAAAGTGATGCCAAGGGCGGAAGAGCACATCAGAGCAGCGTCAAAATCAACCATTCACAACCTTTCTCCACTCACGCCTGTTCATTGCACGCTCTCTCGCTACTTCCACATTCATGTCTCTCCTTCATAACGCCTGCTTCACACCATCCATCCACCCAAACTTTGGTCTACCTCTAGGCTTGCGACCACTCACCTCCGCCTTAACCACCCTCTTCAACAATCTCCCTTCATCCATCCTCTCCTTGTGCCCGAACCATCTCGGAACACACGAATCCAATCTGTCCTCAAACTTCATAATCCCCGTTCTTATTAGAACCACTTCGTTGGTGATCTGGTCTCTCAGCGTTACTCCAGCCATGTACCTCAAACAGTTCATCTCGAAAACATTCAATTTTCTTCTCTCCTCTACTCTCTCCTCCAAAGTCTCAGCTCCGTAGAGCACAGTTGGGACAACAACACCCTCATACATCCCTCTCTTTGCTTCCATCCCCAACGTCCTACAGCTCATTACACTCTTCAGTGCACCCAACACTTTACACCCAACACTTTACACCCCTCCTTCACACGCGCCTTCACTTCAGTTTCCACTAGTTCAGTCATCTCCAGTGCACTAGTAAGCCTTGACACTCTAATCTAATCTAGTTCAGTCATCTCCACATGGGAGCCCAGATACTTAGAACACTGAACTTCCTCCAAGAGCTCTCCAGTTAGGGGGACACTAATTTTGCTCGCATCGCCAGTGCTCGAGCAAGCTTTGCGCAGAGGCAGTATCGTAACCATTGACAAACAACTGAGTATGAAATTAACATCGCATACTGTTCTTCGCGTCTAAGCTCCAAAGTTTACAAGTTTCCAGGGTGTAGAAGCTTTTTTTTACTGTATCAAAATAAGAGCCGGTCACCGCTCTAAGCCGAATATCGTCTCGTAAAGGTTGAAGTTTCCAACTAAATTGGAGAGATTGACTATCATCTCTTTAGAGCGAGAGCAATAAGGCACCTCAGAGGGATACCCCCTGTGGTATCCCAGGCTCACCCGCCTTCCCGTGGTGTCCTCGTTATCCACCAATATTAATTTGTCCCTTTGTGTAAGTACATTTTGAGTTAGAAGATCCCTCCACCGCCCCCCCCCATTCAGTTTGTAGCTACATCCCCCCCTTGGTGCACAAAGAGGTGAGCCCCCCACTAACACCGGAGTTTGTGAATTTAGAATCGAAACCAATTGAAATTAAAAAAAAAAAATCTGAAAGATGAGGGTGCAAAAAACAAAAATTGTTACCAAAAAAATCTAGATTTAAGGTTTGTTTGAAGAACAATTAAGTTAGTGTATATATTTGTATATACAACAAAAATAAAAGTAAAGTAGGCCACACCTTCATTACCCAGAACCCCGGGTAGAAGCCGGGGACCAAACCATGGGCAGGACCATGCCCAATCGGAGAGGGGCTGACGGCCCCTCCAGACCTCGCACTAAACAAGTCTGCAAGAAAGAAAGATGAGCCCCTAAGAAGTTTCTCATCGACAGGAGACCTGACTCAGGTCGTAATCGACGACACAAATGAACGCGTCTCGAAGCTGGACGCGAATATAACCGGGATGCAGAATACCCTGGGCAAGATATGCAAAATGATAGGCGTTCCTGAACTGGAAAAAGAGGACTGCCCGGCGCCCTCCAGTGAAGTCGGCGAACGTCTCACTAAACTCGACAACCTTTGTGCAACTTCGAATGCCCGACTGGAGGAGCTGATGAAGGGGATAGAGGCCAGGGAACCCGTAACCCGTTCGTGTGCTTCCGCCTCTGCCCTTTCCGATAACATCGCTCTCCTCCCAGCCGAAACTCGTAACGCCCGAATACCAAAAAACACAAAGAGAAGACAATACACACGATTTGATGACCACAACCTATTCAACAACGGCCCTAAATTCCCCGAACACTTGGAAATGACATTTGATGTCAATGACAGACCGGATATTTGCCCATATAAACTACTAGAAGAACTGGGCTCCATGACTGGCCGTCCAATCCTCAACATCACCGCCAACGGTGACGATAGCTTTACCATTGAAGTTGACACAAAACTTCAAAGTGACACTATACTCTCCAGAAACAAAATATGCGAAAAACCTTGCAAAATCATACCACACCCAACTTTTTCCATGAGTTCAGGCCTGATATACATCGAGGATCTCCCGAGTGATGAAGTCTACGAATTCATCACCGGACTCGTCCAATACGAGGAATGCATAGTTGAAGCGAAAATCAAACCAAGAAGAAACACCACCACGGCCCTTCTGCTTAAATTCTATTGCCCCACCCCACCTAACTACATAGACATATCTTTCTTTGACGCCAAAACCAAGGTTACACCCTTTGAAAGACGTCCGATGCGATGCTATAAATGCCAGAACTACGGACACACGAGCCAAAATTGTAACGGTAAAAAAATATGCTCACACTGCTCCCAGGACGACCACGATAAGCGAGACGATCCCTTGTCGTGCCCATCCGAAGAACCTCACTGCTTTTACTGCAAAGTAAACGGCCACCCTACGGGACACGAAGACTGCCCCCAGGACAAGACTTAGAGAGAGATCCTGCAATACCAAACTGAGCACCAAAGTCGGGCGACGAGAGGCTGCGGCCGCAATTCGCTCCCCCCAAGCTGACCCTCCTACCCAGGAGAGAAGATCAGCATCATTCCCTACCCACTTCCTCATAACACTTGTAGATAGTGGTGCAAACAAAGTTGCCCTCTCAATGAACCCATTCGCTATGGTGAACTCGCTTTCCAAACAACTGGGAGGCAGACCGATAAACATAAACCGACAGAGCCAGAAGTATCTGGCCCACGTCGGTTATATTGAGCAAAGTAACGCTCTACAAAGGATTAACAAGATAGACAAACACAAGGTAGCTGTCGAAGTACATCCGTTCTTCAATGCTACAAGACGAATTATATACACTTCCAACTGCACTCCCAAAACTGACGTAAGGGCTTTTGCAGCAGGTTTAGCAAAGGATTATGGAATCACCAACGTTTCCCTAGCAGAATGGATTAAACCACGATACATCCACACCACTGCGTACCAAATCACTTTCCCAGGACGTGACACACGGGAATTTATAGAAATCCCGGGCGGACAAGGAAAAACAAAAACTTACCCAGTGGCGACATGGCCTGCTATGTGCAAAAAATGCCTGGAATACGGCCACGTCATCATATACTGCAAACCATACATACCTCAACGCTGTAAAAGGTGCGCCGGCGAGCATGACCGAAAGGACTGCACAGCCCACCAACCTAAATGCTACCACTGCTCATGCCTCCATGAGGCAGGTGACCGCGACTGCCCAAAGCAGATGGACCAAAAAGCAATGACAATCATACAAAATGACCGCAGAGTCTCACGAAAACAAGCCATCCAAATCTTTTATGACGAAAACCCAAACTGCCGTAATTTAAATTACGCCAAAGCAGTTAGATCTACAACTAAGTCTACCCCAACAGACAATATTTGTCTACAGTTAACACAAACTACTACCATGACCCCAAAATCCCTCTCCAGTACTAACAATACCACAACCAGCCCAGCGACCGCCCTCGTAATAGAGGCAGGCGCCCCAAGCAACAAATCCACCAGTGACCAGGAAAGCACTGAGATGGATGCTGCCTCGGTCGACTACGAGGAGAGGTCCAAGAACCCGAAAAGCCGCTTGCGCGAAGACGCCTTGAAAATCTTCAACGAAGAACTGATACCCCAGAACATTGATCTACCATGCATCGCACTCGACTCCAATATCTCAACGACTACTCCTCAGCCCATCATATTGTTTAAAGAAATCTCCATAGAAGAGAAACGCGCTCGCTCAAGAAGCAAACACTAAGATCGTACTCCCTCATCCCCTTCCTCCTACAAGAGCACTCACAGCCGAGAACGCAGTGAGTCTAGGAGATCATGTTCTACAGAAAGCGGACGCTCATGCAAACGCTCTCGATCTAGGACACCTGCGCCTCATAGACAAGAACACCAAGAAAATTCCTACAAACCACGCGACCGCTCCAGACCACCTAAATCTGGGTGTGAAACAAATCCGAAATGAACAACAACACAATACTTCAGTGGAATTGCCTGGGACTTGGAAGCAAGAAAGATGAATTACTATCGCTAATCTCCACCCATAAACCTTCGGTGGTAGGCCTCCAGGAGATCAAACTCCGCGACACAGCCACCTTCTCTGTCCCTCAATATGTCATACACCGTCGCGAAGGTCACAATAATGTGACTGCACACGACGAAGTGGCACTTATGATCCATCAAAGCATACCTCACCACCTCCTCCCTCTGAGAACAGAACTCCAAGCTGTCGCAGTGAAGATTATATCTCAAGACCTACTGCGTTGGTATCTATCTACTTGTCACGTAACCACGACCTCACGGAGACGCTAATGACCGATCTGCCTAACCAACTGCATCATCCCGTACTTCTCCTTGGAGACTTCAACAGCTACCACGAAGTGTGGGGATGCGTGAGAACAGACCCCAGAGGAGTTATAATGGTCAACACCATAGACACTCACAACCTGGTCCTTCTCAACGACGATCAATCCACACGGATCACCCTCGAAAGTGAAACCGCCATCGATTTATCAATCTGTTCCCCTACTTTAGCTCTCCAACTCGTTCGGGGAGTCCTACCTTCAACACATGACAGTGATCACAACCCAGTGATCATATCGCTCCTTACTAACCGACCAAACGATCCTAACTCGCGAGAACTTCGATTCAACTACCGGAAGCCAGCTGGGAGGAATACTCGACACATGTCGCATGGGACGATGTGGAGGGTCTTTCCGAAGACATTTCAGCGCACGACCTTATCATACATCTATACGAAAAATTCCAAAGTGTAGCTACTGCATGCATTCCCCAATATAAACCCTCAACCTTTTTCCCAAAACCTTGGTGGTGCCCGGAGGTACAAGAAGCAAGGAATCGGCGTGACAGGATGTGCGAGGCCTTCCGCCGCGCACGTTCCCCCAGGAATCGAGTTGCTTGGAAAAGGGAAGCTGCCGTGTTCCGAAAGCTGGACCCAACTAGTTATTAGAATCGATCGAAACACCCCTCTTTCCCAAGTGTGGGAAAAAATCAGACGTATCCAAGGTCGTCCCGAGCGACCTATCCACATACTGTCGGACGGAGACGCTGTCTATTCTTCATACGCGGACATCACGGACAAACTAGCTCAGACTTTCAGCCAAATATCACAGTCAACAAATTATACGGGTTTTTTCCAACACGAAAAGATCCTAAGAGGAAGGGAGCATATCGAATTGACTTTCACAAATGAAGAATTCTACAACAAACCTTTCTCCATCCATGAACTACAATACGCAATTGACCACACTCGTGAAACCTCACCCGGGCTGGACCGAGTGCACATCAATATGATCAAACACCTTCCTGACAACGCTCTCCAGCATCTACTAAATGTGTTCAATACGCTGTATTCAAATTCATTCTTTTCCAACCAATGGCGGGAATCCGTAATTATCCCGATACCCAAACCTGGAAAATGTCACAGGGACCCACATAACTATCGTCCCATTGCCCTAACTAGCGTCCTATGTAAGACTTATGGAAAGAATGATAAACTCACGCCTAGTCGACTACTTTGAAATGCATGCGGGCCTTAACAACATCCAGTGCGGTGGCCGTAAGCGCCACTCCACAACGGATCACCTCGTACGATTAGAATCAGACATTAGACAGGACTTCGTCTGAAGAAAACATGTGGTTTCCATTTTTTCCGACGTTGAAAAAGCATACAACAATACGTGAAAATACGGGATCATGAAGGATCTCCACCGTAAAGGTTTGAGAGGTCGGCTACCACTTTTCATCCACCAATCTCTACAAAATGGCACCTTCAGGGTCAAGGTTGGCGACACTCGGTCTCCGTCATATCTGCAAGAAATGGGCGTTCCCCAGGAAAGCGTCCTCAGTGTCACCCTTTTTATCCTCAAAATTGATCAGTTGGCCGACATTCTTCCCAGAGACGGAAGACTGCTCTCATCGCTATGCGTGGACGACCTACTAAAACCTACAGACACCCCAGCCTCATAACAATTGAACATGAACTCCAGAAGTGCCTAAACCTTGTCGGGAACTGGGCTTCCCTAAACGGATTCCGATTCTCGCCCTCTAAAACTAAAAGCATGCACTTTACCCTTGTGCCCGGCTTACACCTGTAACCAGCCCTAACGCTGCACAATACCCCTCTAGTATACGAAGAAACGATCAAATTCCTGGGTCTTGTGTGGGATCCTAAACTCACGTGGCGACCCTACATTGTAGCCCTGGCGACTCGATGCAAAAGGTCGACTGGACTTATCCAATCGGTAACATCCCTGAAGTTCGGTGCCGACATGGACATCGGAATGACGTTGTTCAGAGCAATAATACGATCGCGCATGGACTACGGAGCCGTTGTCTACGGATCTGCAGCCAAAAGTACTCTCGACCATCGCAAACAATGCTTTGCGAATCACAACCGGCGCGCTCCGCTCCACTCCAATCGAATCACTTAACGTGCTCGCTAACGAACTTCCACTTCCGCTCCGGCGAGACAAACTTTCACTACAATACTATTTTAAGACTAGAAGTCTTATCA
>SDVV010043802.1:0-10218 GCA_016164225.1 Gammarus roeselii
TCAGTAGAAAAAATAAATAGCACCGGATAATGAAATAGTGTGCAATATACATTTCCACATCTTGTGGGCTGTTGTGACCACTACCACGTACTGGGGAACCTTCCTTTATATGTAATGATCATTCATGTATAACAATTTTTACTATGCAATGATGCATAGGGATCATCGTGTTATCAAAGGTTATGTTATATTTATGTATATGTACATCACAGCCTAACAACAGACATTTATATTGTAAATGATGATATCGAAATCCTCTTGATTGACAGATACCCCATAATACAGTAAATTAAAACACAGGGTAATAAAGCATGATGTGTTATGCGCCTATTTTAACCTCTCACACATCCCACATTGTTCTCCCGTACATCGCAGTCAGAATGCGTGCCCTCTCATAAAATTTTCCTTGTTATTTCGTGGTCAAGATTTTAATAAAAATCCTGATTACTGTACCTGCTGCGTTCTGCTGGAAATTAACGCGTATTGCCTCCAGTCACCGGGAGTCAATTAAGCTTTAATTTTTGAGTCGGTCGAACTCGCTCACACGGGATAATCTGTTTCTTAAGCTGCTCTGCATTCAACATTAGGGCTGAATAATGAATAACCAGATCTACGGACAGGCAGTTGAGGCCCCAAACGCAGTGAAACGGATAGTGTAGTCTTAAATAGAAGAAAATTTGGTAACGAAGTCAGAAATGGAAGAAAATTTGATCTGCATAAAAACGTTATTATAGGGATTTAATTCACACATTGATGCATTGAGATTACATGTATTTATTATGGGTATGAATACTCGTATATAAATAACACATGGAATTCGATTGTAGGAATGATGGAATAGAAAAGGCGAAATGAGGTAATTTAGGTCACCTGGAGTGGATTACTTCTTTTACTTTCGGTCATTTAGTTTATGTTCAAGCCGCACATCATGTCATTTTAATGTTGATTCGTTGCCTCACTGCCATTTTAGCCCTAGATTCCTAGTTTTATTGACCTTCATGTCTCCGTCAAATGTAGGACAATAAACCAAAACCTTGCGTTCAATTTCTAGGAGTTTACAATTCAGGACAGCGCTTGTAGACGATATCACGTCACATGGAGGCAGTCTGCAAAAACCAAGAAAACTCTCTTATCAACTCAACTTGAAATGAGATAATGAAACAGAAGCTGACAGTAAGATTCGTGAATCATTATGAACGATAAGTCATATTGTAACCCGTTAGAGTGAGCCCTCTCAACGGTGAAAGTTTCACAAATTAAGTCTCATCAAAATCAAGAAACCGTGCTACTGCCAGTAAAATTTCTAACTCCAATCAGCAGTAGGATATAACTTCAGTACTAACTAAAATTTATTAATAATTAAAAATAAATAGATTGTCCATCACTTTACAAGTTTTTTTTCCCATTTCATCTCATATTGGTTAATGAAATTCCCAGAGGCAACGTCACAGATGGTAAGGTAAGGCTAATATTTAGGGATCTAGTCAAAACCGAGAATTCCAGACTGGACTAAAAGTAAACCAACTAAACTGATGTTTTACTCAGAAGATTAAATCATTGAAGGAGATAAAATGATCGCTACAGTGATTGAGAAATACATTCTCAATCATGAACATTTGTAACAATCTTGCATGGGTGGTTCAGCCATCGCCATCGGCATCTACAGCCCTGACGCTAGCATTTGTCACACCTTATGGTTATCTTGAATGATCAACAAGAAAAACGACATGCAGGGGAATTTAATAAATTTAAAATTTCCTCGTATTATCGTTGTCTTATCCTGCTGGTTTTACTACCTCCATGACGTGAGGGTTTTACTACCTAAATGACGTGAAGGTTTTACTACCTCCATGACGCGAAAGTCTTACTACCTTTTTGACGTGAGGGTCTTACTACCATCATGACATGAGGGTTTTACTACCTCCAGGAGATGAGGGGCTTACTACCACTTTGACGTAATGGTTTTCACTACCTCTATGACGGAGGGTGTTACTACCTCCAAGACGAAGGGTGTTACTACCTCCAAGACGGAGGGTTTTACTACCTCCATGACATGAGGGGATGCAGGGTCAAGCCTGAAGATGGGGTGGCCTCGGGACTGAACCCGATACCCGATTTATCTTGCATGTTTAACTATCTTCGAGAAGTGATGGAAACAGGGTCAGGCCTGCCAAGAGGGTAGCCACAAGACTGTAGGATCAATCCCGATATGTTCTGCTTCGGGTTTGTATCACACATACGGTAGCCATATTGTCCAATCACAAACACCCCAATACTAGGTGTTTCTGCACACTGTAGCTGAGTCAGGAGTATTTTCGAGTGTGTGTCTGTTGGTTACTCTCGGAACCTTCCTTACCTAATTTAGCCACAAACTTCGAGACATTTATTACGAACCCGCGGGAAAAACGAACGGGTATTTTTGGGACGCCCTTTGCTAACCCACGGGAAAATTTACAGGTAATTCAAGGGCAGCCAATTCTTACCCATGGGATAAATGTTCAGGTTATTTTAGAGAGCCTATTCTAACCCGCGAGGAAAACGTACGTGTTAGTTCGAATACGTATTTTACTGCCACACACACAACCACCATATTGCCCTTCAACGAACATCACTGTCCCATTTTAATGAAGCACAAACGGCTGTTTGACTGTCCTGCATCGAACATCTCTGTCTCATTGTAATACCGCACACACGGCTGCCATATTGTTCTGCAACGAACATCTCTGTCACATTGTAATACCGCACACACGGCTGCCATACTGTCCTGCAACGAGCATCTCTATTTCATTGTAATACCATACACACGGCTGCCATACTGTCCTGCAACGAACATCTTTGTCTCATTGTAATACCGCACACACGACTGCCATATTGTTCTGCAACGAACATCTCTGTCTCATTGTAATACCGCACACACGGCTGCCATACTGTCCTGCAACGAACATCTGTCTCATCGTAATACCGCACATACGGCTGCCATATTGTTCTGCAACGAGCATCTCTGTCTCATTGTAATACCGCACACACGGCTGCCATACGGTCCTGCCACGAGCATCTCTGTCTCGTTGTAATACCGCACACACGGCCGCCATACTGTCCTGCAACGAACATCTCTGTCTCATTGTAATACTGCACACACGGCTGCCATACTGTCCTGCAACGAACATCTCTGTCGCATTGTAATACCGCACACACGGCTGCCATACTGTCCTGCAACGAACATCTCTGTCGCATTGTAATACCGCACACACGGCTACCATATTGTCTTTTCCCGGACACTTCGTCACAGTGGCCTGCCAGACACATGGAAATTCCGAATAGTCGGGGGCTTCTCCAGGTGATTGCTTTTCGTGTGTGAGGCAGATCAAAAATAACATCTGGGTTTGTGGCAATGACCCCGTGGCAGAACGACATGGATTTGATATGTTTTTTGTGTGTTGGTGTATCAGCCATCATCGTAAAGCAGGGGGCGTAAAAGAATCAAATAACCCAATCCGATAACTTTCCATACCTTGGGGAAGACTAGAAGCCACATCATTTTTGTCGGCAGTGCATATTATTTATATATCTTCAGTCGAGCGCGACATTATCGAGCTAGCAAAACAAGAAGTAGTAGTATATTAGATTAGATTAGAGTAAGGAAAACAAACGAGCAAGAGTGCTCATGTCGAGTGTTTCCTTGAAAGAAGAGTTGGGGATAGTCAACGAGGCTTTAGAAATTCACGCACACACAGAGAAAAAGGAAGGTTGTAAGGACAGAAAGAGAAGGACCACCACTACCAGCACCTTTACCTACTACAACCACCCCACTACTACCCGGGACATTTCAGCCCCGGAGAAAAAAAGGTCGAGTGTCAGATCGACGACATTTTTAGGAACGGGGCGAACAAGAAGCGAAGCGAAGAATTCAGGTTCCAGGCGGTCGCATCCCAGACGGTCGAGCAGAGATAGCCATGCCCATACGCTCAGCAGACTCATACTTTTCCTCGAGCGCATGCCTGTCGGCTTGCTCCAGAGGTTGGATCAGACGGACTCCAACCAGGTATTGAGTCTACTTCGAAAGAGCAATGGGTATTTAAATTTTGACAAGTATGTGCACTTTTGAAGAGAGCACCCACACCTAGTTTCCCGGGCAGTGGTCCTCCCTCATGTGCTCAGAAGATTAGGTCTTCTGTACGCAAGTGGTTCCTTAAAGGCTGTCGCACTTCAAGGCGAGACGTCGGAGGGACATCTCCTATGATAAACCTGCCCATGGCTGATCTAGAGTCTAGGTCGAAATTTTTCAAAAATATCGTGACATTTTGATGAAACTATAGGTGAGAACCACTCTCAGTTTCCTGAAAGTGGTTTTCCCTAATGTTCAGTAGGTCGAAATTTATCAGGAATATCGTGAAATTTTGATAAAACTATAGGTGAGAACCATTCTTAGTTTCCTGGGAGTAGTTCTCCCTAGTGTTCAGTAGAGTAAATCTCTGAACACGCGCGTCTGACGTTGCTGCACCAGGTCCCACCCGAATCTGTGCTTAAGAAGAGAAGGCGGTTAGTTATCTACATTGTGCAAAGGAATATATTTCAGGGTGTGAGGAATGCGGTTATCACCAGGAAATAGTTTATATTATTTCAATATAATTCTTGTGAGATGCAAGAAGGGCATCTCCAAGAATGTTTCATATTTCAGGGACATCTAACAAATATTATTTCGATAAGTAATCGGTGCGTGCTGCCCACCGAAGGCAGCACGAGAAATTAGCTCGAACTTCTGTAAGAAATGGGTTAGTGGGTGAGCGTCTCTCTGCTCCATGCTGAAACAGGGTCACTCTGGATCCGTACTAAGGGAGAGAAAAAAGACGGTTAGTTCATTCAGAATGTACAGATGGGTCAATCTAAAGGCAGGTGCATTAAGTGCTTTTTAATAATAAGAGATGCCAGATGGGCATCTCCAAATCTCTTATAAATCAAATTGTATACGAGATGCCATATGGGCATCTCCAAAATCTCTATATATCAATTGTATACGAGATGCCGTATGGGCATCTCCAAAATCTCTATATATCGAATTGTATACGAGATGCCATATGGGCATCTCCAAAATCTCTATATATCAAATTTTGTACGAAATGCCAGACGGACATCTCAAAGATGTATATGTCATTAGGATGTCAGAAGGACATCTCCAAAGGCGCAGGTATTCACGAAGCAAAGAAGAAGAGGAAAAAAAGAGAGAAAACGAGAGAAAGAGAGAGAGAGAGAGAGAGAGAGAGAGGGGGAGAGAGTGAGAAAAATAAAAAAAACTGTGTACTTCCATCGGAAGGTACTCACTGGGTTAAAGATGGGTATTTGTTGGAGTGTGGGGGTAAGCCGCCGTTGCGGCTCATCGGTAAGCGTCGATGGTCGCCGGCGGACTCTACCCGCACACCTCCGTTGAGTCTACGTCATACCTTTGAGTTGAGCAACGCTCTCCTCCTGGTGCGGGATCAGTTTTCGAATATTATGGGGTGTGAGGGTGAGTCGCCGGCAGACTTCACCCTCACTAGTTCGGTGGTACGTGCTAGCACTGTACCACATAAGAATAATAAAAATAAAGAGTAAAAATATATGGTATTCGTTCAAGTCTTCACTGCCGCATTGAGGAGAGCAAGCTGCTCTCCTTTTGGGCAGTGTAGCCTTTCCGGGTACCATAGTCCCTACATCTGCTTGTCCGGTTAGGATAGCAGATGGCCTCGTAGGCTAGAGGGATGGGTGAATGCGAGTACCGTTACGGGCTCATACCCAACCGGTGGCCCTGGCGTGGGTTCAGGGGTGGGTGAGAGTTGCCGTAACACCTCAAACCTGGTTTGACAGTTCCTGGTAAATTGTGTCGTTTGCAAGTTAAACGAGTCACGTTGCCCAGTGCTTGTCAAGCGCGTTTTTGAACGCATTCACGGATACAGAGCCAACTACCGCAACCGGCAAGTTGTTCCAGACCCGCGAGATTGCGATCGGGAAAAAGTGTTGTAGTTGTAGCAAAACGTTTTTCCACAAGTTTTGCCCCGTTGTTTCGGGTACGAATGTTGTGGTCCCTATCGAAGAGGCCGACAGGACTCACGTTGTTGAATCCCTTCAGGTATTTAAAGGTTTCAATTAGCTGGCCCCTCAGCCTTCGTTGCTCAAGGGTGATGAGGCCAAGCTCTTTAAGCCTATCCTCGTAGCTGTAGTGGCGTAGCTGCGGGATGAGCTTAGTTGCACCATGCTGGATTCGTTCCAGTTTGGCTATGTCCCCCCTCATGTGTGAGACCAAAATTGGACTGCATGCTCGAGGTGGGGACGGACGAGGGGTGTGAACAATGGCAATACAATGTCCTTCGTTCTGCAAAGGAAGTTACGGGAGATGTAATCAAGGTTACGGTTAGCTATCTTGTAACTTTCTTCGACCTGCACGTTCCATTTCATATCTTTCGAAATAAGGACACCCAAGTCTCTCTGCTGGTCCACAGTTGCAAGATCGCTGCCTGCCATCGTGTGGTTGAAGTTGGCATTATGACACCCCGTGTGCATAACTGTACGTTTTGCAACATTGAAGGGCATCTGCCACGCTTCCGACTATTGGACGAGTTTTTCGAGATCTTGTTGAATATCAACTCAGTCTCTCTCTCTCCATGCTGCATGACAGAGCTTTGTGTCGTCGGCAAATTTCGATACCTTGGACAGAAGCCCCGCATCCATGTCGTTTACAGAGACGAGGAAGAGGATAGGACCCAAGACACTGCCCTGGGGCACCCCAGAGGTAACAGGGGCCCACTCAGACAAGGCCTGGCCGATGCTGACTCTTTGCTTGCGTCCTGTTAGACAGGCGTGCAGCCAGCGAAGTACGTTGCCACCGATGCCGAGCTCAGAGTGTTTGTGTAACAGTCTTCTGTGCGGCACCTTGTCGAAGGCTTTTTGAAAGTCTAGGTAAATGACATCCACTGCCTTACGGCGGTCGTACAGCAGATTCGTCAGACAACTTCTCCTACGGCGGAAGCCGTGTTGAGTGTCATAAATGAGTTCGTTGTCTTCCAGATAATCAACGAGGTGGTTTCGTATCAATCGCTCGATGGTTTTGCACACGATCGACGTCAAGCTGATCGGTCGATAGTTGCTGGGCGATTGTCGGTCACCTTTCTTGAAGATTGCCATGACATGGGCAACTCTCCAGTCTTCGGGGACCTCGCCACTCGTCATCGATAAGTTGAAGATGTGGTTTAGGGACTCCACCAATTGTTCTCGAGTTTCCTTGAGAACTCTTGGGTGGTGTCCATCGGGACCGATCGATTTGTAGATGTCCAGTTCCGTAAGTTGTTTGACAACTTCCTCTCTTGTGAACGCAATGTCGTTGAGGCTAACTTCCCCAGCGTAAACAGTATCTCGTTCGTAGCCAGGGCCCTCAACTGTGAACACTGAACAGAAGAAGCTGTTCAGGACGCCGGCCATGTCCTCAGGTGACGTTCTGAGGACACCATCTTCATCTATTAGCGGACCAACTGAGTCCCTAGCAATTCTACGCTCATTGACGTAGCGATAGAAATCCTTTGGGTTCTCTTTGGCATTATCCGCAATGTATTTATCTTTCGTGCGCTTAGAGGATCGGACTAGTCTAGTGGCTGTCCTACACGCCAGGCGGTGCAGTTCTGCCGCCTCTTCGATGCAATCCCTCAGTCGTTGCGCATTTAGTTGATCGCGACGATTCAAGGCTCTTGCAACTTCGACGTTCCATCATGGAGGCCTGATCCTTCGAGCGGGATCAATTGTCCTTAAGGGTATACATCGGTCGCTTACCTCGCGAACTCTCTCATTGAGGATAGGGCAGCAAGCGTCCACCGTACCGTCATCGAGTTGTTCGATTAAGTTAAGCGCACTTAGTTGTTCTCTCATCCCCTGGAAGTCTGCTCGCGCGAAGTTGGGCGGCGTATAGCTCCCTGGGGGGCTGAACGGGGCACTTTGATGATGAATTCCACCGCGTTGTGGTCAACACCTCCCAGTTTGTTGCCAACTAGGATGTTGCCAACCAAGCGCTCCTCAGTTGACATGACTAGGTCCAGTATGTTGGTCCCCGGGTTGGTTCACGAACATACTGGGTCATGCCATTTTCGGCGATAAAATCCGTTAGTTTGTTGCCTGGGGCCTGTGAAGTTAGGCTCACACAGTCAATATAAGGGAGGTTGAAGTCGCCGAAGATGATAGTCTCGTGATTATTTGAGACTATTTCTTCCAGCTTCTCATAGAGCTGGGCATCTTGTTCCGCAAGGGTGTGGCTGTTGCGGTACACCAATGCCAGCTTCAATGTCGCATAGGCCACTTTGATTTCTGCGTTAAGTATTTCGCAAGAAACTGTGGCCACCGTTGCTCTAAAAAATGGATGCAGTACTCCTTTATGTACAGCCAGGACCCACCCCCTCGTTTACTAGGGGTGGGTTTGTCCACGCTGAACATTTTGTAACCTGGTAGCATTAACTCTGCTGCCAGGTTTCTACTCTGGAGATCGAGCCATGTTTCGTTTATGCCAATGACATCAAACGAGTATAGGGTCGCCAGTCCCCTCAGTTCATCGAACTTAAGGGCATATGACTGCGCGTTACAGAAGAAGACCTTCAGACGGTGCGTGTCTTGGTCTTCGACATCTTCATCATTGGGGGGTCTCGACCTGGCGGCTGTGGACCAGAATCTTGACCATCCCTAGAATTGCCTTCTTGTGAGCCCAGTAACGCATCTACCGTGCCCTCAGCTTCTTCCTCTTGGAGCGACTGATCGATGGTCATCGCTCCTGTCTGCTGCGGGCACGGGGCCCTCTAGGTAGGGTTCCTTGCGGCTAAAACTGGACCGTTTAAATCACGCTGGACCCCTATTTTATGGGCATAGTATTTCTTAGTGCTTAGATGGAGCAGTCGGCCAAGTCTGGCATTTACCTCATCATTCAGGTGTAGGCCGTCTCTTAGGCACAGATTGAGCCTCTCCCGAAAGTCATCAAACGAGTTGATGAAGGATACTCCATTGGACTTGCAAATGGTTTCGAGGGCTCGATTTGTATAGGTCAACTTACTATACAGTTCGTCATCATCATACATTCGTGGTAAGACGGATGTGATGGCCACTCGATCCGTTTTTGCCTTGAGGTTAGAAATCAGCTGCCTATACTTGGCTAGCAGATCTTCCGACCTTGTCCTTTTAAGATCATTGGTGCCTACAGATGATCTTATGATGAGTGTCTCCCGGCTGGAAACTACAACTGATGATGAGTGTCTCCAGATGATGATGAGACAGATGATGAGTGTCTCCCGGCTGGAAACTACAACTTCATCAAGGGCACCTCTGATTTTTTCAATCGTGGCACCGGGTTTGCAAATAACCCGTCTCTTTGCCTTACACCTATGAGCAAATTCAACCGACTGGTGTCGGACGATAGAGTCACCTAGGACTAGAGTCTCGATTTCACCGTCCAGGTCCGTGAACCTCTCAAAAGTGTTCCGCGTTGGCATCACAAACGCGGGCCAGTTCACGAAGGTGAACCGGTTCTGGACCTGCTGAAATCCATCCGAGTCTACGCCGCCCCGTCGCGGTTGGGAGCGGTTTCGGCCCGTGGACGTCTTGGCCCGAGGTAATGGCTTAGTCCCAGTTTTGAGTTTCGCGGCAGTCGAAGACCTCTTGGCCGGGCGGGAAGTAGGTACCCCGGGATTTGGTTTAGGGGTGGAAGAGAGTTGCGAGCTCACATCCATCACCGGCAGTCCTGACATGAGTTTAGGGGTGGATGCGTGTTGCCGTTGCAGACTCTTACCCAGGACGTCACGGTAGGAAGTCAGAGCAAGACCACCAAGACTCCCCCGCGATTGAACTGGGTCCCTTCGGTCAATCCTCCCCCGGGATGCCTCTCCGTCCAGCTGTAGAGCATGGACCACCAACTCATTAACTTTTAATAGTTTCCTCGTTTGGTCCGCCAGGCTCTTACTAGCCTTCTCCATATCAGAACGTAGGCTTCTACTGAGGTCTGCAGCAAAGGTCTCTAAATCGCGCTTGCTTACGAGGTCCTCTTGGACCTTACGTACCTCGTTTATCACCTCTGCTACGGACTCCCAGGTCCTGTTAATCTCCTCTCGCATCTCCTCATACTCACCGGTAACAATACGCAGCTGCTGCTCGAGGACAAAGACCTTCCCCTCGAATATCCCGTCCTCTCCGTCGTCGTCCCTTCGCCGCAGACCCTGTTAG
>SDVV010043803.1:0-10217 GCA_016164225.1 Gammarus roeselii
GGATGGATGAAGGGAGATTGATGAAAAGGGTGATGAATGCGGAGGCGAGTGGTTGCAGGCCTAGAGGTAGACCGAAGTTTGGGTGGATGGATGGTCTGGCGCAGGCGTTGGGAAGGAGAGACATGAATGTGGAGGTGGCGAGAGAGCGTGCAATGAACAGGCGTGAGTGGAGAATGGTTGTGAATGGTTGAATTTGACGCTGCTCTGATGTGCTTTCCCGCCCTTGGCATCCCGCTGTCGGGATGGCCGTGGGTGGGGGGGCCCGGCCATTATGACGCGGCGGGGGTAAACCAGTGAAAACTGTCGGGCCCTGCTGCTGACGACGGTTCCACGGTGCATTCGGGACCCAGAGTGTAAGTTGAGGGGCTACCGGCCGGACCCTTTAGCACAAGAGGGCTAAGTTGTGTGAGTGTAAGCGTATGAGGGTGTGAGGTGCGCCTTGCCGTCGGCCACCCACCCCTTTCTGGGGGATGCGACCTAGTGTCTGTATCTGTATTTTGGCTACGGATAGGAGCTTGGTATTGGCTTCAATTGTACATGGTAGCCGGTGCACCACATAGAAAACTGACCACAATTGACGGACGAACTCAAAATGGCTGAAGGCATTAGCAAAGCCTGCGCGTGTTAGCGTAGTTTACTGTCTATAGCTTCTATAAGTCCTCTCCTAGCCGACTAATGGGAAAGGCGATAAAGTACGTAAGACGCCCAAGCAGGGGTGTGAATTCGTCCGCTTTCCAGCGCCCTCTCGGGGATGGACCTACAGATCATCACTGATGGACTAAACACTGGTGAGATATTTGTTAGCGTATTATGTCACAAAATAACAGCTAAACGACAAGAGAAAATAAGGTATCTTGGCTACGGATGAATGCGAGGGTTGATTGTCTTTGACTCAATAGAGCAGCCTGTGCTGCCGTGTAGTGAACGGACCTAGATCCAACTGACGAACATCTTGTTCGAAAATAAAGGGTTTAGCAAGAGCCTGAGCGTATTGGTGTAGTTTTATGCACTTGCTAATATACCAAACAGCCGACCGTAACCATGATACGACGGATTTGTTTGTTCATCATATTCGTCACCTAAAAATGAAATCATACCTCCAGCTAGGGTTTCTTTTCATCGGTACCTTGCCTCCTCCAGGTCATTGAGCTCCTCTTTCAGCCTCGCCAGCTGCCGCTGCACCCCGTCCTTCAGCTGCTGCTCCCCACTGCCGGGGGTGGAGGGAGGGGCCATCGAAGAGACTAAGGGAAGGATGCGTTACCATTAACACAGACTGTAAGGTACTCTTAAACCAAGGGTATAGATGGAGCTCTTTTGGAAGTTCTTACCAACAAAGATGATTGAATATGAGTTCGAGGCCTGGGGTACATGGGACGAGTTAGTAACTGGTTGGATGCACAATGGGCAAGAAATTTTGTGCAGGGTTGAACTTCTTTTGTCGGAAGGTTGAAGGCAATTGCTATCCCCTCATGAGCGTCCATTTGAAATGATATGGAAAGAGAAAAATGAAGCCCGTGTGTGTGTGAGCTTCTACAGTTGAATCCCAATAGGTTAATGAGACATAAATATACAAGATTAGCATTCAAGGGCTCCACCGGAGCTCTGACGAAAGCCTGAGCGAGCTCACCAGTTGGGTGCAAAGTTCATCAATTCAGATAGGTTGGCACTCTAGTTTGTGAAAAACAATGACATTTAAATAAAAATAATTTCGAATTTTAAATAGTGCTAAGCATCCACACAAACGCATACGGGAATAGTAGTGCAGTTGTATCTTTCTAACGAAAACGAAGAATTTGTAAGTAGCTCTTTGAATAGATGCTCGAGTCTGTGCTCTTATGTTAATATACCCACGTACATTTTTGGGGGGATACCTCT
Source organism: Gammarus roeselii (assembly GCA_016164225.1). NCBI lineage: Eukaryota > Metazoa > Arthropoda > Malacostraca > Amphipoda > Gammaridae > Gammarus > Gammarus roeselii. Next base: position 1,876 of record SDVV010043803.1, read on the forward strand.
TTCGTCTTTTTATATTATTTAATTTTCACAGTGCCTCGTATAGGGCGGTATGGTTACCTAGAGCGACTAGTTTTGGTGTACTAAGTGAGTAGGCTCTGCAACGTGAAAATGGAATATAAGAGAACTAATTGAGCTGGCGCAAGTGCCTTGCACTCCATCATCAAGTATTTCATGCCGATTGCAGTTTGGTGGTACATAGGACATGGGTGCGGAACGGTCTCATGACTGCGTCCATTAGATTATTGTGGGTTTTCCACGAGTAAACTGATCACGTGCGGTTGATGAACACTTGGTATTTATTATTTTATGTGGATAAGAGGTCTTTCCCGTTGGATAATATCCCATCCCACTCAAGATTGGACTGAAAGCTTGGTTTGTTCGCTTCAGTGCCACACATCGTTTCAATGGGATAATATTTGAGTTTGAAGGTGGGGAGCCAATCTCGGTAGTGGATAGCGACCAATAGTACTTGTTGAGTAGTAGTAAGATTACCTAGGGAATCCGCGGGCTCCTTTTCCCAGTTCTCAGAATCCAGCAGAGTTCTACTGCTTTCTGGCTTCGGATATTGTGAAGATGTGGTTTTATATTGTACGTCTAGCGAAATGTGTAACTATAGTGCAAAGATTGCAGCTGAGTGAGGGCACTGAAACAGTCTGAAAAGATGACATATTTAGGGAGGTGATTTATTTTTTATTAATTTAAGAGGTTAATCCAGAAGCGTGTTACTTGGCTGAAAAACCCGCGGCATTTTGTTCGAGGGTATTGCAAAAATATTATCCTAGATCTCTTGGAAGAAGGTGTTCGATCTCTTAGCTTCGAAGAAAAGCACGATCTGTTGAGAGAAGGTGTTTGATTTCTTATTTTGAAGAGATGAAGTTGGATCTCTTGTAAGATTGTTGATCTCTTGGTAACTTATGGACTGAAAATTCATGATACCTAAACACTTGTGATTTTAGGCATTGAGAGCAGCGTGCGACCATGTTTTCGAATTACCCGTCGGTTACGACACAGCCTCTGCGCAAATCTACAAGACTTTAGTTTCATGTAACAGCTGTGGGAGGGTAGGTTAATATATAAGATCGCCTCATCGGCTTGGGCTCCCAATATTCATCATTACTTGGATGAGTTCGCCGATTCCGAACGGGGCTATGTTATTATCAGATAAGTTGGATTGTAATGCCATTTTAATGTGCTTAGTGTGCAGCTGACTCTGGTATGAACATGATCTTACGACTGAATATGATTCATAAGTCAATCAATATTTCTAGTTTCATCCATATGTACAAATTCATTATGATTTATTTATTACTTGCTTCAACGTTACACCGGAGTCCCAACGCGAAGTTAATGCAGACTCCCCCGTCGGGCGGTAAATTCATTATGAATGCAATACGACAGCAATCATCACACCAATTTAATGATGTGTGCCTGCGTGATCACCATCATAACAAGGTGTATTATTAGGATATAATGTTGAGGAGCATGGCTGGAGTGACAGGATCACTGAAGACGTTATTCGAATTAGAACGGAGATGGTGAAGACCTTGGAGGACCGAGTAGATTCAGGTAATCTGATATGGTTCAGGCACACAGTAAGGATAGATGATGGGAGATTGTTGAAAAGTGTAATGAAGGCGGAGGTGAATGGACGTACCCCTAGAGGTACACCGAAATTTTTGAGATGGATGGATGGCGTGAGGCAGGCGTTAGAAAGGAAAGACAAAGTGTGGAGGTAGCAAGCGAGCGTCCAATGGACAGGTTGAAGGAAAATAGTTTGTGAATGGGTGAGTTTTGACGCTGCTCTGATGTGCTGTTTCACCCTTGGCTCCACGTTGAGAAACGTGTTCGTTGTTGTTGTTGCTCAACCCCAACTCCCCCTGCGACGGAGGAGCCACAGCCGGCGCACAACCCAAAGCCAGGGAACCCACCGACATGTGCATGTTAGGAATGTTTCAGCAGATGCAGGCATTTATATTGTGCCCACATCCCTGAGAAAGTTGATGCTGTCTCTTGGTCATTTCCACAGTTCACGTACCGACGTGATATTGTGGTCGAGTCGGCCTGGTGCTACGGCTGGGCACAACGTCTTGACGTGCTCGACAGTATCAGGCGGAACGAACCCCTGCATTGCAAACAAAGGTCGGAAGGGATATTCCCCAGTCTATGCTGGTATGTCTGGAGGGCTCTGTGGTGCCCGCACCTCAGCCACCACCCGACCAACCATGTGCAGCTCCAATTCATCCATGTCTACCTCAGGCGGGTGACCCCGCATGACCGTGTTAACTCTGTGTTCACTCAATGCAAGGGCTGTGAAGTGTGTGTGTGTGTGTATCTGGTTGTGCATAGGTGTGTTGACTGTAAGACGAGGAATGGTCGTGTGGTGATGGTCGAAGTGTGTTGCTGGTGAGTTGAGTAGGTGTTTGTTGGTTTGACGGGGGTTCAGAAGGTGGTGGCAGGGATGTGTTTGGTCTACAATCTTGTTAAAAAAAAAGTCCCTCTCATATCAAGATGATGATTGAGAGGGAGGACCTTGGTTTCCTCATGCAGGTGGGAAACTGGTGAGGACTGTGTACAACCCGTTGCGATACGCAAGGCCGCGTTCTGTATAATTTGTAAGGAGTTAATATGTGTGGCTGCGAGGTCAGAGGACCAGGCGGTGTTTGCGTACGAGATGATGGGCCTAATAAATTGTTTGAATAGTGCTGTAATCGATTCCCTGGACTGACCGTAGGTGGTTGTGGTAAGTACCCGGGACACATTCAGTCTTGGTATGGCTTCAGCGCCAATGTTGTTTGTGTGAGGTTTGAATGTTCCCGTGCCATAAGTTACTCTAAGGATTGTGGCAGTGGGACTGTAGGGTATGGGAGTGTTGTTAAGCGTGACATGGGGTGTTAGTAATGTTAGGGAAGACTTGCTACCAGCAGTCAGACTTCATGAGAGTTCAGGAACTGCTGGAGGTGTGCAGCGGCGATCTCGTGTTTGTGATGTTGTGTAATTATTGTGAGGTCGTCCGCGTATGAGCTGATATAGGTGTTGGGTTCGGTTGGAATTGGCAGGTCGTGCATGAAGGCGTTGAAAGGGGAGGAGAAAGAACGGAGCCCTGTGGGACACCATTGAGGAAGTTGTAGGTACGGGATGGCTCGTTATCATGGACAGTGTGTGCTTGTCTGCCAGAAAGGAAATTAGCAATCCATTTCTCGTAGTTTGGATGTATCTGAGTATTGAGAAATTTATTTATGAGAACGTGTCCTGGAACTGTGTCAAAGGCTTACTAATGTCGATAGCGCATACCAGGATTCGTTTGGCTGGCTTCTTTTCGTTCAGGCCTTCATGGATGGTCTAGGTGAGGTTGGTGAGGAGTGTTGGGTCCTGAAACCGTGTTGCAAGGGGGAGAGTGGGATGTGAGCAATTATTTAATTTAGAACCAGTCTCTCCAGGATTTTCGAGGGGTTCGGGAGAAGAGAAATGGGTCTGTTTGAGACTGGATCTGTGGGTACTTTGTTGGGTTTCAGGATGGATATGATTATCCCTTGTTTTCAAGTGTTGGGTATTGTCTTGTGTAGCATGGAAAAGTTAAAGATGTCTGTGAAGGTCGCGATGGCGTGAGGACCTAAATGTTTAAGGTGAATGTATAATATGCCGTCTGGACCAGTTGCTGACGAGTCCTTAGCCTGGCGGATGGCGGCTAAGGTCATGGCTGTGTGAAAGGAGGATCAATGTTTGGGTCGATCTGTAACTTGTGTAACTGCTTGAGTATCCTCCTATTGTCTGGATGGCGAGGTAGGTGTTAGCGTTGTGTTCGTTGAGCATGTCCGCTTGTTGTTGGTCTAATGGTATGGTGTGGGTGTTGGGTGGTAGGATTGCCTCATGTGTGTCCATGTGGTTTGTGTTTTTGTTGTTGAGGCTTCTAATGAGTTTCCATAATTTTGATGGTGAGGTTCGGAAATTTTTGTTTGCAAGCGCATCCCGCCACAGGTTCGTCCACTGCTCACAAATATCTGCATCTATTTCTGCGTTTAGGGTTTGAATCTGCGTGATTCGATCGTTGGTGAAGGGTCAATTACGGAGATGATTTCGCTGCTGAATTTTGCGCTAAATAAGGGCAGAGAAAGCTGGATTGAAGCCACGAACGAACCCGGCGGGAATGTGTTGTCTGTCTGCGTGGGTAAGTACTGCAGTGAAGTGCTTTGTTGCCGTGTCGATGGATGTACATTGAGTGATGTCAAAGTATTGTAGGGCGGTTTCTATAGATATCGTGTATTCGTTCTAGTCGGCTCTCAATAATTACGAAAAGTATGATTGGGCTTGTTGTATATAGGGGATCGAAGTTGATAATTTATGACCATTGGAAGGTGGTCAGACGACATGTCCTGGTAGACCGCCCACTGGTAATTTAGAGCGAGATTGGGAAAGCAGAATGAGACGTCCGGAAAGGTCTGTTGAGTGTGACTAGTTGATCAACGAGAACACTGCCCCTCCGGTCAGCCAGGAGAGGTCGTGTGCGTTGCTGTCACCTAGAGCGAAGGTGTTGGTGGTTGTGTTGAGAAAGTCTAGTTGAGGTGTGTTTGGTAGATATGAACTGATTGATGGAATGTACATGTTGAACAAATTATACTGTATCTTGTATATTTGTAAAAGTGGTGATGGTTCTAATGTGTTGTCGGGAAGGGGGGGGGGGGGGGGGGGGGGGGGGGGGGGGGGGGGAGTTGAGCGCGGTTGTGTTTGTGAAGTAAAAGTACAAGTGTAATGAGTCTGCCACCGCCGTCGTTGTTGGGACGGTCATGGCGGAGTGTTAAGTAACCAGGAAACTTTGGTGTTTTGTTTCCTGGAGTAAGGAGATGTGGATATGGTGTTTGTATAAGAAGTGTTTCAGTTCTATTTGTTTTAGACCAATGCAGTTTGTATTCATCTGTAATATGTTTAGGTGTACGGCATTGGCTAGGGGTGGTTGTGGTTGCCTGGAAAGTGGTGGTGGGGCCGGGGAGTGCGGGGGTGGTGGCTGAGCTGACTGAGAGCGTGAAGCCTGGGACAACACGAGTCGCGCCCCGGATTGGAGTCACCGCCGGCGACATAGAAGAGGGGCCGCCCAGCGGTGGAAAGGCGTAGGGTGCTGGTGCGGGAGGAATTGTTATTGTTAATATCTGTACTAATGTTGTGGGTTGAGTGGCAGTTGTTGCATTGCTACCCATATGGTATGTTTCTATAGTTGTGGACACCAGAGCAGTGTTTGTGTAGTGTGTCCATGTCCCACAGCTGCATTGGATCGCGCCAACGTCAACAGGTGGGACATGGGTATGTGTTGGGACCGGGGTTGGCTTCTATGTCACCGGCTTGGAGGAGAAGAAGGGGAAAGAACGGCGGTGATTATTCACTTTCCCTTAGGGAAAAAAATTAGGTTAAGTGACTGGTGTTTTGTGCTGCGTCGGTGGGCCAGGGGCCCGGGCAGCACAGGCCGCATCCACGCCGACGCCAGTGACGACGACGTGAATATGGGGGGGGGGGGTTGAGGATCTTCGCATAGCACCGTCTGATGCTCGACGCAATCACCGCGAGCATCCCATCCTGCGACGGTCTGCTCGGCTCATGTAGGCTTTTCTTGGACGGATCGTGGGTAAAGAGGGGGGGGGGTCACTATGACGAGGCAGGGGCTCTGCTGCCGACACTGACCTCGGACCGCACTTATGACTCAGAGTATGTTGTGTGGTCTATCGGCTGGACCCTTTAGCGCCAAAGGGCTAAGTTTGTTTGAGTGTACGAGACGAGAGCAGTGTGAGGTGCGCCTTGACGTTTGTCACCTTCCTTCCTGGGTGATTCGGCCAGATGTCTTTAGCTGTACTTTTTTTTGTGCATAATTTGTGTCGTCCATCCAGTCCTTCGTAATCATACAATGTTTCAGATCAATCTTTGCTATGTGTTAGCACATTTTGATTTCCCAACCAAGTGTGTTTGTGATTTCCCAACCCCATGTATTCTTGACTCCCCAACCACATGTATTCCTTATTTCCAAACTCATGAATTCGTGATTTCCCAAACCTGTGTATTCGTGACTCCCCAACCACATGTATTCAGTTTGTTCAAAAAGCGAGATATCCACAAGTACACATGGGTGAGGATGGCCCGTGATGCAGTGGTGGAGAGAGCACTGATGGATTTTGTGCTGATATCGAGGAGAGTGGTGGGGAGGCTGTTGGATGTGCGGGTGTTGAGAGGGGAGGGTGGAGGAGTGTCTGACCATCTGCTGGTGGAAGGTAGATTAAGAGTGGAGCAGAAGTGGAAGGGCAACAAACGAGTGGTAGGAGAAAGAGAAGTAGTGAGATTGAGTGGACTGAATGTGAGAAGTAGAGCCGAGGAGTTCCAGCAGGCGTTGAGGGAAGAATATGACAACGTGAGAGGACAGGACCAGAGAGATGTGAAGGAAGAATGGGAGACGTTAAGGGATGCGTTGCTGAGATGTGCAAAGAAGGTGTGTGGTGCGCGCCGTGAGGGCGGGTGCAGAAGGAAAGATTGCGAGTGATGGAACGAGGAGGTCAAACTGGCGGTGGCACAACAAAGAGAAGCATTTGAGGAGTGGTTGCAGGTAAAGTCGGTGGTGGCTTATGTAAGCTACAAAGAGAGGAGAAACGAGGTGAAACGGATGGTGAGGAGAGCCAAAAGGGACGCTGATGCTAGGTGGAGCAGACGGTTGTGTTAGAATTTTGAGGTGAACAAAATGATGTTCTAGAGGAGGTGAAGAAGGTGAGAAAGGGAGACCGGAAAAGAAATACGGGGTGAAAGATGAAAACGGCCAGTTGTTGTTGGAAAATGGTGATGTACGGAAGAAGTGGGCCGATTATTTTGATGAGTTGTTGAATGTCGAGGATGACACAGGCTGACACTGTTGCTGCGGGTGGTGTGGTCGGATGCCAGTTTTGGGAGATAAACTTGTAGCGGACATCACCAGGAAACAGGTGTAGGAGGCGGTTCAGGTGATGAAAGCAGGGAAAACCCCTGGTTTGGATGACGTTGCGACCGAGTGCCTGAAGAAGGGTGGATTAACGATTGTCGAATGGTCGCTGAGGTTACTGAACTTGCGTTTTGTGGTCAGCGTGGTACCGATTGATTTGGGCCTCATTTCCACCAGAGGTTCAACGTGAGTCATGATAGGCTCCCCCGTAGGGCGCGACCGTCGTTGATTCAGGTAAGTCCGCACGGCCTCGCGTGTGAAAATATTAGTCTTGTCAAGATGAAGTCGGCACATCAATTGTGGCATATTCGCGTACTAGCGCGTACGAGAGAGTTAAGAGTTGATGCGTATCTTCGTAAAATGTGTCGATATTTCTGTGCGTAATGGGGTGGAGAGACCATCACATTTGCACATGTGTTTGAGGTTTAGACAGCTTCGTATAGTCCGGTGTGTTTTCCGAAAGCGATAAGCTTTTAACGGTAGGTTGGGTCCGTGAGTAGGCTTTGTAGGTTGCACGGGGGATCTAGGAACGCTCGTTGGGCTGCCGCCAGTGCGTTGCAATCCATCAGTAAGTGTTTCACGCTGATAGCCACTTGGTGGCAACAGGGGCAAGGTGACGCGTTTGGTCCTATGTCGACATCCATCAGGTGGTTGTGAGTTATCCACGTGTGTCCCGTGAACAAGCGGTTGATGAACACTTGGGTTTTTCTGTTGGTGAACTTTGTTTCCCATGGTACCGATTGAGTGGCGCAGTGCCTGCATTGTTCCGCTATATAAGGGCAAAAGAGATAAAAAAAATGAATGCTGCAACTCGAGAGGTATCAGTCTGTTACGTGTGGTTGGTAAGTTGTACGGGACAGTGCTGATCAAAAGGATTAGAGACTGTACGGACTGCGTAATTGGAGAGGAACAGTGTGACTTTAGCAGTAGTAGAGGGTGTGCCGATCAGGTTTTTGCTGTGAGAAGTACCTTGCCAAAGGAAAGGATTTGTTCTGGGCCTTTATGGATCTAGAGAAGGCATACGACAGGATTGACAGGAAAGCGCTCTGGAGGGTGTTGCGTTTGTTTGGAGTGGGCGGACATCTGTTGAAAGCGGTGCAGAGTGTCTATGTTGGCAGCCGAGCATGTGTCAGAGTGGGAAGCAAGGCGAGTGATTGGTTCACAGTGAAAGTGGGACTGAGACGAGGCCGCGTGATGTCTCCCTGGCTGTTCAATCTCTATATGGATGGAGTGGTCAGGGAGGTGAACGCGAGTGTGCTGGGTCGTGGCTCGGAACTGTTGGAAGCGAATGGGCGGAGTTGGCAGTTGAGCCAGTTGCTATTTGCTGATGATACGGCCCTGGTTGCGGATTTAGAGGAGAAGCTATGTAGGCTAGTGTCTGAGTTTGGTAGTGCGTGTG
>SDVV010043804.1:0-10217 GCA_016164225.1 Gammarus roeselii
GGATAAGTGAATGTATTTATACAACTAAACTGTAAATATTGTGTTGCGTTGCTGTCGGAGGTGAGTTGGCCCGTGTGGCTGCTGACCTTGTACTAATCTCGACGATGCTACCTGTACGCACTAGGGTGCGTACATATCACTCTTTATGTTCTAAAGGATTGGAAGCGGAGATCCGTTTCGAGTAAGCGTTTTTTCTTTTGCGCACTGGCGTGCGTCTGACACTGCTAAAATTTTCACATTTTTTCTAACGTTGAAAGCGTTGTTTCGTTTATTCCTCGCGCACTTAGGCGTGCGAGCCTCCTGGAATCAATAATCATCGAGCCCTACGGGGGAGCCTATTATGACTCACGTTGAGGCTCTGGTGGAAATGAGGCTCAAATCAAATCAAATCCAACAAAATCGTCTGGCGATAGTCCAATTAAATCGTCTGGCAATGTATAATGATTTTTCTGACGGGATGCTTGCCCGCTAAATTATTAATCTCTGTATTTATGTTTAATCCCCCCTGCCAGGCCCGCATGATGCAGCAGCGCGGTATCATGTCCTCCATCTACGGGTCCCAGGCCAAGGATGAGGCCTTGACGCTGGAGCTGTCCCTGGAGATCAACAGGAAGCTGCAAGCGCTCTTTGAGGACACGCTGCTTAAGAATATCACGCTCAAGGTAAATATCAAATGGCAGGGCTCATGGCTGCAGGTGCTCTTTGAGGACACGCTGCTTAAGAACATCACACAAGTGAATTTCAAAGGGCGAGGCCTAGGGCTGCTATCGCTCTTTGAGGACAGGCTACTTTCGAACATCATGTTCAGAAGGTGGGGGTCAGAGGGCGGGGCTCATCTCTGCTCCCGTGAACACGCTGTTCTAAAACAGCACACTCTTGGAGGGAATTAGGGGAATGACTGCAGACGCTCTTTGAAGATACGCTGCTTTAGGAACAGGGGGGCAGGCTTTAAGAGCATCACGCTCAAGGTGGGGTTAGGGGTTACGCTTCAGGAGGTTAAGATCCTTCAAGCTCAAGGTGTGGGTACTGGGCGTGCGAATGCAACTCCAGATTAAGGCCCTTCACGCTGGGTGTGGGTCAGAACGGCGCTGATGCTACTCGAGGTTAAGGCCCTTTATGCTAGGTACGGGTCTAGGCGTGCTAATGCTAGTCGATGTTAAGGCTCTTTACGCTAGGTATGGGTCTAGGCGTGCTAATGCTAGTCGATGTTAAGGCTCTTTACGCTAGGTATGGATCTAGGCGTCCTAATGGCAGTCGAGGTTAAGGCCCTTTACGCTAGGTATGGTTCAAGGCGTGCTAATGCTTGTCGAGGTTAAGGCCCTTTACGCTATGTATAGGTCTAGGCGTGTTCATGCTTGTCGAGGTTAAGGCCCTTTACGCTAGGTATGGGTCTAGGCGTGCAATGCTGGTCGAGGTTGAGACCCTTGAATAAGCGAGTTCTCAAGGTTTCGGGAATCGGAAGGTGACTGATGCTACTCTGGGTTAAGGACCTTAAGTGAATACTCAAGATCGAAGAGATCCAGATATTGAAGGGCATTGCGTCTACTGACGGTCGAGGAAGTGCGCAAAGGTAAACTTCCATAGCCTCCCACAGTTGTCAATCTTCTCTGTTTACATTACAGTATAAGGTATTCTGCTGATTACGTCCTTTAGGTTTACTCCTTTCCCAATACTTATATAGGAAGCATGTTAGCTTACGTTAGGGATTTAACCATCGATTGCGGGACTGTGGATCCTTCTATCTGGCAACAGTTTGAATGTTGGTGTAACCGTCTCCAAGCGAATACGTGGCATCAAGTGTCATTTGAAAGGCTTGTCAACAAAATTGTAGCAGTTGAAACGAATCACTGACTCTTTGATGCCAGATCTTGTGTTATAACCCAGAGCTTCTTTCACTTCGTAACATGATAATCTTTTATTCCCTAACTGCTCTGAGTTAGAAACGAATGCATACAATTATATACACCTCACACTGCCGACCGAAAGTAGTGTGTTCGAAAGATTGTTTGTATTCTTAGGAGCAAATTGCATCCAATAGATGCCAGGTGCCCCTTATCTTGAACGATTCATCTTTTTCGAATAATGATCAATTTATAGTTAACAAAATCTGTTTTTTGGCCACATGCCTTAAATGATATAACAAATGTATCTACTTTGTCAAATAATTTGATGTAAGTTTACTTAAAAATCGGTCAAGGTCGTTAGGGAGCTTTCAGTTGCTCGCTACGAGGCTTCATGTTTAGAGAACCGAAGTGTGTTTTCCGTATGTTATGTAGGTGTCGGTTGGTTTAACTTTGGTTCAGTAGGGGTGGCAGGCATGAAACGGGTATACAATCTTGTTGAAGAATTGAGTCCTCTCATATCAAGATAATTGAGAGGGAGGACCTGGACTTCCTCACGCAAGTGCAGAATGGGTGTGGTCCGTGTACAGCCCGTTATGAGGCGCAATGCAGTGTTTTGTATTCGTTGTAGGAATTTGATGTGTGAGGGTGTAAGGTCAGAGAACCAAGCGGTTTTTGAGTAAGAGAAAATGGGCCAGATAAATTGTTTGAATGGTGTTGTAATTGGTCGTTGGAGTGACTAAGTGGTTGTGGTGAGTGCCCGGAACACGTTCAGCCTAGGTCTATCTTTGATGCTGAAGTTGTTCGCGTGAGGCTTGAATGACATCCCGTGTCATAAGTTACTCCAAGGATAGTTGTAGGTGAGGTGAGCCAGGAGTGGTCGTATGCGTTGAAGTCACCAAGGGCCAAGGTGTTGGTGGTTGTGTTGAGGTAGTCTAGGTGGGGCGTACAATGACGACGACGACTTCTATGTATGAACAGATACACACACACTTCACAGTTCCTACACTAGATGAACACACAGTCAACTTGGTCTCACAGTCACCCGCCTGAGGTGGACGAGGAGTAGTTGGGGGTTGCCGGGTGTTACAGGTCCACCTGTCACGGCTGAGGTGCGAGCACTACACGGCCTTTCAGCTATACCAGCATAGACTGGGGAATAGCGCTTCCGATCTCTGCTTGCGGTGCCGGGGTTCACCCGATACGGTCGAGCACGGCATGACGTCGTTCCCAATCACCGTACCCGGCAAGATCGACCATAACATCACGTCTGTGCGTGATCTGTGGGAGCGCCTACGAGACAGCATCAGCTTCTTCAGGGGTACCGGCCTAATATAAGGTCTTGCACCTGCAAAGACATTTCCCAACACGCACACGTCGGTGGGAACCCGGGCTTTGGGCCGTGCTCCGGCCATGTCTCCTCTATCGCAGGAGGAGATGGGGTTGAGCAACAACAAAGGCCTAAAACTCATCGGGGTGGGAGCTGCCGCTGTGTGCGGGCAAATCTCACATTTGGCTACCTTCCCACAAGAAGCCTCACATAGTTTTCTGTATTATCAAAACAACTCGCTTTCACAAAAACGTGATTTTTTCAGTCTTGAGTGTTCATACAGCTTGAAACTTTGCATTATACATACTCCGCTATACATAAAATCCAGTACGACTTGTTACAATGTCCGAAGCAGGCCATTTGTTCGAATTCAGCTGGATCCCAGATCATGCAGAACAGGGGGAAATGAGCTCGCAGGCTTCCTTGCTACTCCGGTTTCCACTCATCAAAAATGATGTATCCCCATACACTCCGTTATAATATCCCATTGGATCGGTATGTGGCAACTGGCAACCAAATATGTTGAAATGTCTTTCAGTCATCTCGGTTGGAGAAAGGAACACCAAGTTTTCCATCAGAAGAAAGCAAGTGTTCATCATCGCTATGCTGTGCACAGGGCATTCATGGATGACTCACAACCACCTAATAGGAATAGACAAGGAACCGTTCACGCCACCATGCGCCTTCTGGGGCACTAATCAGCAACCAGTGTGAAGCACTTGATACTGGAGTGCAATGCACTCGCGTCAGCTCGACGAGTGCACTTACTACTGGAGTGCAATGCACTTGCGTCAGCTCGACGAGTGCACTTACTACTGGAGTGCAATGCACTCGCGTCAGCTCGACGAGTGCACTTACTACTGGAGTGCAATGCACTCGCGTCAGCTCGACGAGTGCACTTTCTACTGGAGTGCAATGCACTCGCGTCAGCTCGACGAGTGCACTTACTACTGGAGTGCAATGCACTCGCATTAGCTCGACGAGTGCACTTACTACTGGAGTGCAATGCACTCGCATTAGCTCGACGAGTGCACTTACTACTGGAGTGCAATGCACTCGCGTCAGCTCGACGAGTGCACTTACTACTGGAGTGCAATGCACTCGCGTCAGCTCGACGAGTGCACTTTCTACTGGAGTGCAATGCACTCGCGTCAGCTCGACGAGTGCACTTACTACTGGAGTGCAATGCACTCGCGTCAGCTCGACGAGTGCACTTACTACTGGAGTGAAATGCACTCGCGTCAGCTCGACGAGTGCACTTACTACTGGAGTACAATGCACTCGCGTCAGCTCGACGAGTGCACTTCCTACTGGAGTGCAATGCACTCGCATCAGCTCGACGAGTTCCTTCAAATCTCCCTTTCACTCAACAAAACCCATTCACTGACCCCTCTCACCAAAATTACTTATTGATTCCTGGTGAACTGCTGGCTTCTGCGAAGCAGTGTAATATCAGATAGCAGCACAAACGAAGTAATTCGTTCATCACTCAACGTGCCTCGTTTGGTACAATAATCAAAGAGAACTGAAGCGAAGACCAACTTCGAGAGCTACACATAAATACCTCTTTTTTTCTCATGCAACAAGACAAGGAGAGAACTCAAACATTTTTATTTGTGTCAAGTTTCTGTTTCCGAAGAAGTGTGAACCTACCAGAATCGATGAACTATGGCTGACGTCAGAATTCAATTTATTTATTTTGAGTAGTAACGACTGTTCACACTAGAATAATATCAATGTTTGAATTAGAACGGAGACTGTGAGAACGTTAGAAGAATGAGTTGATTCACGCGTTCATGTGGTTCGGATACATGTTGGGGATGGATGATGGTAGATTGGTGAAGAGGATTATGAAAGCGGTGGTGAGTGGGTGTAGGCTTAGAGGAATACCGAGGCGTGGGTGAATGGTTGACGCGAAGGAGGCCTAGAGAGGAGAGGCATCAGCGTAGAGATAACGTGCAGTGGATGGACGTGAGGGGAGAATGATAGTCTATGGATTTTGACGACGCCCCAATATGCTTTCCCCGCTCTTGGCGTCTGGCCAAGAAACGGTATGGACGTGGGTGGGGGAGTCCAAGACAATAATGACGTAGCACCGCACACGAACTGTTTGTTGCGGGGTCCTGGCCGCCACCTTTCAGCGATAAAGAGCTAAGTTTCACTATGTGTGTGGGTGCATGAGAGGAGTGTGAGGTGCGCCTTTGGTCTGTATAAGTATCATCTTATTTCCGGCTCGCAAATTTTGCAGTCGAGTTTACAGAAAAATAAATTTCTAGTCTCAATTTATTTCATGCAAATATTTCCGTTCGTTCTATTGATGATGTTGTGATCTATTCTCCCCGATTCCAGGAGTCATTGAGCACACTGGGTGACGAGGTGGCTCGCCTCTCAATGCAGGCCAGCCGCCGCAACTAGGCTGTAAGCTCAGCCCCCGCTCGCAACAGGGCCACCCTCATCAACTACTCAGAGCTACGGTGCTTCACACTGGGTGACGAGGTGGCCCGCCTCTCAATGCAGGCCAGCCGCCGCAACTAGGCTGTAAGCTCAGCCCCCGCCCGCAACAGGGCCACCCTCATCAACTACTCAGGGCTACGGTGCTTGAAGGACGTCGACTGCATCACTCTACAAATCCCTGTCACTTTAACCTAATACAACCAGCCTCTGACCTTGTACGAGTAGTCCAACCTTCATTACGACTCGACTGGTTTCGTATGCCTCCTATCACCATCCATGCTTCTGCACTAGCCTCATTAGCTTACAGTGGACCGAGACGGTGCGAGTGAAGTTGAATATGGAGCTATTTCATGTGCGGGTTGTTACGTTTCTTGCAGCATTCATGTTACTCCTTCAATTCAGCTCAGTGACGGCTGGTCAATTGGCACCGCTATTCTCGTACCTCTGGTCAAACTGCCTTCGTTGCTCATTTTAATCGAGCAAACTCGTTCAGGACTCGCAGTAAGGTAATAGTTTTCTCCGAGTGCAATCTTTCTCCGTTTAGTTTGATAGACAAAATATCAAACTCCTAGCAATCTATAAGTAGAGGAATTGTTGGCACGTTAAATGTTATCATGTTCTCATTTGTTTGCGCTGTTACTCGTCCTAAATAGGATTGCTGGCCATCGTGATTATTGTTAGATAATTTCTTCTCATGAATGCGCTGGATAATTTTTCAATGTGAACTCGAGCTGGAGCTGGATAATTTCTTCACGTGAACTGGCGTGGAAGGGCTCTACATATGCTCTGTATTTTGGCCCCGTATTTAGTCGACGATCTGTTTGGTAATGTGACAGTATTTTATTTTCCTGATAAGATAGGTCTTGCTAGGGATTGTATGTGTGATGATCATGCTGTTGGTGACTTGTGATGCTCTAACCCCCAGTATGGTGATGCATTACCCATGATGATCAGCTCGCGCCCATCGGAGAGCTCATTCAGGCTCGCGTCATAGCTCCGGTGGAGATGGACCCTCCAGTCTAATCAAGATCCGCTGTATTCATTTCATTGCATTACCCCAACACACTACCTGATGATACAGGTTGTTGCAAGTCTATACCACTCGCGCACCTGCCCTGGCTAATACAGATGCGCGGCTTGAGGTAATATCTCTGACAAGTAATTTTTACTCTGAGCAACGACTAATTCACTGACATAAAGGTGAAAGCGTGAGTCCAGCTTTCTTACTTTCTTCAACCGAATTGCGAATGAATTGTATCTGCTATAATTGCTCGACCCATTTAGACAAGACTTTTAGGCGATGGTAAGAAGTAACATCCTTGGATGATTGTTTTTTCCGACACTTTTATTCCACGCATGGCTGATCTAGTCTTCCACTAGAGACGGACGATAATTTAGTGCATGTCTGGAACGACGTTGACTTCATCTTGCTAGAAAACCTGGTAACCTTGATCAAATGTAGTGTCTTCCACTGGACATGTGTGCCGCGATTCTTTCTCTTGAAGCGTTCATCGTTTGCCTCGACTGAACCATTAGCAAGGAAGCCCCAGCCCTAAACACTGGCTGGAAGTTGAATTACATTAGCGTATCTCGACTGTCCAGTCACAGTCGCCTTGCCTTTCTTGCTGCGCGACCCTTTATGGATGACTGTCTCGTGTTCATTATTTTGTTATGTCTTCTTGGTCGCTCTGGATCTCACTCGGCTGAGGATGCTGTGTTGCAACCTAAGCTACCAATTTGACGTTCGCCTCTCTAAGGACAGAGACTTTATTGCACTAGAACGCCGGGTCACAATAATCTAATGTTTTGCTAGCACCCGTGTTAACTGTAATTTAATCATGGTCCAATTCAAACCAAGAAACATGTCTTTGCAGCAAAGTTTTTTCGCCACAGCCCCGCTTGCTTTGAACGACGACTGAATAACCCATTTGAATTTTTTTCCTACTCATGCTCGTGGCCGCTCCATCGATTGAAGAAAGTAACAAACAGTACCAGGTTGCTGTCCTGACGCCCCATTCCATAGATGAATTAAAGAACGCGTTGTAAACTGTATTCCAACAGCAGCTGCCTGCAGCGGTGTTGTCAACCTGCAAGAGACACTGGATCACTGTCCGATTTTATTTTTAAATTGAGTAGTAGAGGGTTTTGGTAAGCCGATTATATTCTACCTTCAGAGGTGGAACATATTGACTACCATGGCGCGTAGAGTATAACTGTACCGTTGGATTACAATTGACCCCTTGGCACTGCTGGTGCCCCGTCAGTGAAGGGTCGCGATTGGGGACAAAGTCGATTGTCTTCATCTATTGTTGCACGTCATCGCTTATTTTTGCTGGATGAGTACCTGCGTGACGCTGAACTTGATTGCTTGCTTTTTACCTGTCAAATCACTTTAGCGACACCCAATTGTGAAACAGATAATTGTGTACATTGCTGCAGAGATTGTTCACGGTGCTGGCATTAGCTCGGTAATTTATTCTATTGTTTTTATTCGTGTATTAAGTATGCACACATGCTATGAAGAACACCAAAAAATAACTTGTGTTATCTTTCAGCCCCATAGTAGCAAACGACTGATATTGTTACAGCTAACCTGGATTATATTTGAGCTTGAATTAACCTGGATGATAGTTGAGCTTCAATTAACCTGTGTTGTACAGCTTGAATTAACTGGGATGATAATTGAGCTTGAATTAACTGGGATGATAATTGAGCTTGAATTAATCTGAATGATAGTTGAGCTTAAATTAACCTGGATGATAATTGAGCTAGAATTAACCTGGGCGATAGTTGAACTTTAATTAACCTGGATGGTAGTTGAGCTTACACGAACCTTGGTGATGGTTGAGCTTGAATTAACCTGGATGATAGTTGAGCTTGCATGAACCTGGATGAAAGTTGAGCTTCAATTAACCTTTATTGTACAGCTTGAATTAACCTGGATGATAATTGAGCTTGAATCCGTGCAGCGTCACTTCTTGCTGGAGGCACGTTCCTTCTTCATCAGCTCACCTTTTTGGTGTTCTCTAAACATTGAGTGAAGGCTTGATATCACATCCGTGCAGCGTCACTTCTTGCTGGAGGCACGTTCCTTCTTCATCAGCTCACCTTGTTGGTGTTCGCTAAACATTGAGTGAAGGCTTGATATCACATCCGTGCAGCGTCACTTCTTGCTGGAGGCACGTTCCTTCTTCATCAGTTCACCTTGTTGGTGTTCTCTAAACATTGAGTGAAGGCTTGATATCACATCCGTGCAGCGTCACTTCTTGCTGGATGCACGTTCCTTCTTCATCAGTTCACCTTGTTGGTGTTCTCTAAACATTGAGTGTAGGCTTGATATCACATCCGTGCAGCGTCACTTCTTGCTGGAGGCACGTTCCTTCTTCATCAGCTCACCTTGTTGGTGTTCTCTAAACATTGAGTATAGGCTTGATATCGCATCCGTGCAGCGTCACTTCTTGCTGGAGGCACGTTCCTTCTTCATCAGTTCACCTTGTTGGTGTTCGCTAAACATTGAGTGAAGGCTTGATATCACATCCGTGCAGCGTCACTTCTTGCTGGAGGCACGTTCCTTCTTCATCAGCTCACCTTGTTGGTGTTCTCTAAACATTGAGTGTAGGCTTGATATCACATCCGTGCATCACTGCCGCTAGTCGACCCACCAGTCCATCCACTGTCAAAACTATTATGACTGAACGGTCATCTCGTATTCCCTTGATGTCGCCTACTTCGTCATTACTACTTTTATTCAGACTACATTTTTGCCTGAGCTCTCCTGAAAATAAAATAGAAAAATTTCTCCGTGTCTGTGCCGTAGTTCTTCCAATAATACTACCTCCATCGAGCCATCTTTTCTGACGCACAGGGGGGGTGGAAAACGTCAACTTTCGTTGTGTGCCTATCGATAAAACATTTCTGACCAAATCTGTGTGGCTCTGCGGGTAAAAATGGCCGAGTTGTAACCAGATTTACTTGCGCCATCAGCCAGATGCGTTCAGGGTACTTTACAGAGTGAACAAATGGAAGTGAAATTATGATCTCGTTTCCAGCCGTAAAGGTGTCCTACAATTCAGGCCTATTCTAGACATGCACGGATTATTAACCAGTAGGCGTGTATTGCATAGGTTAATAATTTGTAAGTAAATTTTGGTTAACCCGTAGGTTTGCACTGGTTATTAACCTTTAGGTATGTACAGATACAGACACTAGGCCGCATCCCCCAGAAAGGGGGGTGGCCGACGGCAAGGCGCACCTCACACGCTCACATTCACACAACTTAGCCCTTTTGTGCTAAAGGGTCCGGCCGGTAGCCCCTCAACTTACACTCTGGGTCCCGAATGTACCGAGGAACCGTCGTCAGCAGCAGGGCCCACAGTTTTCACTGGTTTACCCCCGCCGCGTCATAATGGCCGGGCCCCCCCCACCCACGACCATTCCGACAGCGGGATGCCAAGGGCGGGAAATCAAATCAGAGCAGCGTCAAAATCAACCATTCACAACCATTCTCCACTCACGCCTGTTCATTGCACGCTCTCTCGCCACCTCCACATTCATGTCTCTTCTTCCCAACGCCTGCTTCAGACCATCCATCC
>SDVV010043805.1:0-10217 GCA_016164225.1 Gammarus roeselii
ATGTGTAGCCACCAAACTTACTTGCTACGCAGTGTCGCTTTAAATGGGAGTGGAAGCCGGATAACAGGAGACTCGAGTAGAAGACTCTCTCTACTAGGCAACTGTGCTGGCGAGAGATGGGATATTTAATCTTTAATAATGCAGACGTATTCCACTTTTTTTGTAATCATCTTTCCAACTCTATTATAAATGGAGTTCCGGTGCAACCATGGCGCTAATTGTTGAACAGCTTCAGTTAGTGACAAGTCATAACCGATCACACTTCACACTCGAGCAGGGCAAGGCGATAAGTGATGAACCATAACTACCTGTACTGATACATGAAACATACTACGTGCAGTGTCTCGAGTCAAAATGTAATAAAAGGTTCACTACTGCAGCTGGATTCAAACCTATGACAAACGGGGTCAGAAACAGAGTCGATAGCCCTGTTGTGTATAATTTGGTTGCAATTCGACACATAATCAATTAAGATATATATTTTTTATAATATAAGTCATGAATTGACGTGATATAGTTGGTGTCCTTATAAATGAAAACAATAAATATGAAGGGCTCCATATAAGTTGACTTAGAGAAGAATATTACTGCAGTAGTAAATTAATATTGCTGAACAAGATGCGACTTCAAGTTTAGTTTGCAAGCGTTTACGTTCCAGGACGGTGGTAAATAGTCAGAGTTTGTAGTGTGCAGAGCACGCATGTCATTGCATATTAGTGACTGCTTCCCCAATGCACCTATTAAATTCATAGAGGAAATAACAATTTGTGTGCAATCATTACAAATGAATGCTCCAATCAGTGTGCTGTCCTGACCTACGTAATAGTCGTAACTCAGTACGAGAGCATCAGGGATTTTTTTTAACAATAGATATTTTATAAGCACGAGTTGCAGAATAGGAACCTTAAAGCGTAAATCACAGTTTTACCTGTTTGAACTTGTACCGGCCGATTATTTTTATTTAAATCTACTTCCGCTATGCAGTTTACATTGTGAACCATTTATTATTCGTCAGTCTAATGATAACGATATTCTATTGCAATTTTCATTTGTTCATGCACTCAAATTTTCCGTTTATCTCGTTCCTGTATAACCTTTTGAAATATTTGACCAATTTATTTTTGTGACTGTGAAATGTTTATTTTGTGCTTGAGTAACAGTCATGTTAACTATGTTTCAAGATTTGTTCTTTCGTAGGCCAAACATTGTGTAAGTAAATTTAATATGCAACCCCATGTTGCGTATTTCCCACTCTCGGTTTGCTTGAAAAATGTGAGTTTAAACAGTAAATTGTCATTATTAAGTAAATGCCGGTTCGACCATACATGAACACTGAAGAAAAGAGAATGTTCTCCAACTATGTCCATCGACTGGTTGGTACGTTGAAATATATTTTAATCAATATCCTTTGATGTAAGTTAATAATAAGTATATACCAACAAGAAATCGTGTCCTCAGAAGAGCTTACGCTGACGAAGACTCTGTACATATAATATGTGTATTCAAATATTTTAGTATTTTTCAAATATGTTGCTAAACTTAATTGTATTTCATTTACTTAAATTCATTTATGCCCAGTCAGATCACCCTTTAGTGCGCAAACCAGCCCTGAATCCGCACCTAGTAACGACAGAATTGGGAATAAACGAAGAGAGCTAACCATTAGGCACTCAATCATTCCCTCCCTGCAATCATGAGCCATCTGAATGCAACGGGGCTTAATGCACTCTTCCTAGTCAGAGGATTTTTTCGAGTGCAAGCCAGTGCGCGACACTTCACAGTCGTTACGTTACGGGTTAGCGCTCTGCGTCAGAGTCAATACCTAAGCTTGTGCCGAACGCGGTATGGGTATGGGTCATGTCATGTCACCCACACATAACCACGTGTGCCTGGTTATCAAAGATGTCCCAGCCTCACGATTCCGTTCTTTAGGTTACATCTGGTCACCCTCGCATAACAATGGATCGCTGGGTCATCGACACTATCCCAGTACTGTATCATAGATTCGTTTTTTGTTCAGTGACAGATTAGAACCGACACCCATGCTCCGGACATTTTCCATGATAGCACGTGTCTGAGATGAGCGATCAGCACTGAACCAACGCTTCCTGCGAAAATACGGCGATATGACGACGACGAAAACGGACTGGGATGTCGCGGCTTGTAGGATTCACTACTGCGGTACTAGGAGGTGAGGTGTCTGATTTCATTTTAAGTCATTTATTTGGAGCTACCAATATAGCTCTGTTGAAGATGGACGGTGGCATCGGAGGATAGTAAATTTTATCGCAACCAATGACATTAGATCACGGTGCTCAAACGTCTACTGTCCATGACCGCTCACTTCGGGCCTTGTCTCATAGATAAAAAGGTTTCCGATGGTGTTACCCGATGTCAGAGGGCTTCCATTTAACCAGTGTACACTACTAGATGCAACACGTTCAGATCAGGGATTACCTGTTTCTTTGAGAAGCAAGCAAAATGACTTGGAACGAATGACCACGCGTTTGGGGGTGATCTACAATCATCAAGCCTTTTCTGTTGGAAAATACTTTACACATTAATAAATTACAGTTTGTGCTCAGATTTCCACCCGCCTTTCAACTTGGTGCTTGTCTGAACTGTTCTTAAATATCGACTTGCGTACGGCGATTCCTGTAACATCAACACCGACAGCTGAAGAATTCCTATTAATTTCAATGTTGGGTATAGGAAGAAGGAGCATTGAAAAATACACGGTTTTATATACACACATTTAACTCGCTTGCAAGCGCTGGCAGACGCATGATATGTGTCCCGTCATCAAGTAGAGTACTGCATATGCCTCAATGCATATCAGCATGACGGATGAGACGGTTTATCTAATTCAGTCATTCATTGCCAAGAATTCGGTCAATATGAAAGTTTCTAGTTTGTTCAGTTATAGAGAGTCTATTTGATTGCAATGAATCAATATTGTACAAAAATCATGTTTCAAGTCTAACATGTTGCCACAAGGGTAAGACCGAAGTTAAGTGCATGGAAACGCATTAGTTACGGCCGATAGAATTCCCTTGAGTAAACCGTCGGGTTGGTCTTCACTGTTCGAACGTTTCGTTACAACACCTTTTGAACAGCCGGTCGATCAGTTTTCAGGGCATGTGAACGTGAATGAATGACCCACGGGTATTATTGGCATACACTCATGTGCGCGTCGGTTTGTCCCTAGAGCACCAAATACTGCGATCCCCGGTTAGCTAATCTCAAGTATTCACCCCAACCTCTTCGTCCGGTCACCAGTCCATGTCGACTCCCCGTTGGCCATCTGTAGCTCGCGCCACGTAATTCTTCCCGGCTTCTCACCAGAGGACTCTGCATAAAGATTTAAACTAAAATTAGCCCATATTTATGTCATGTCTGCATTTAGAACAATTATTCACACACTACGGCGCATGAGCTAATGAAAACCCGACAGCACATCTTTCGTATTGGGGGCTATTTCTTGGTTAAAGTTTTCGAACCATCTCACAAACTTGGAAGCCAGCAAGAGGAAGCTGTTTCCTTTAGACACGAAATGGTGTCATGCATTTGAGACGTTACCCGGCAGATAATACTGCATCACGAACTGGAACAACTTCTTTGCCTAGTACCTCTCTCCCAGCAAAATTGTTCAATCTAATTCAAACGGCGCCCTGTTACAGAATAGGGACAGCAACAAAAACATCAACTCTGCTCGAGTTCATCGAAATGAAAGAGACGAAGGAAGGTCAAATTTGTGTGAAGATAAATGGCTCCTACTCATTATGTAATGAATTATGACCGATTTAGAGTGCATGCACCTGAGCTGTTTAGAAAATCAATTGTTCGTTATGCTCGTGACACGTGTGATATCGATCCAACACTGGAGATTAACCAAACGTAATATCAAACACGACGGGAATTCATTTATCGTAAAATAGTTAACTAATCGTTTTATTTATTTGAAGTTTATTACCAGGAAGATAGCGATAAGATGTGATATAACTGCGTTCATTTCTGTTACGGAAACTATTTAATGTATATCATCATTCGTCCATCCCTTCGCAATACTTCTTGAAACCCTCTTCAACACGGGTATGCGACGGTCATGGCCATTGATGGTTTTCAACGTTTCCTGGCAAATAACAAATTCATTAAAATAAATATAATATATAAATTTTTTCCATATTGTTCATTATTGGGTTACCCATCATGAGAAACCGTATCAATGTAATAATAACAAGTGCAATATTTTCAGTATTGTTTGGTAACAGTGAGTCGACTAACGTCCCTCGCGGTCGGCGAGGGCCTGAAGAGCGGCGACTGAGAGCGTTGGATGCTTCAGAGTCACATCGCATCGCCTCCTCCCATCCCTCACAGAAACTGAAGTCTCTATACGTTGTTCAACAAACTTGCCCCAAATCACAACATCAAAATTCTGTACTATTTTGCTGAAAAATTACTCCCCTGAGAGAAAAAGTTATTAGAGAGATATTGAACGGAACTCATCGATGATTTACTTCGTGTGGAACAGGAATACGTTCAACTGAGTAGGCCGTCCCCAAATAAATATGTGAGCTGGAGATTTTTTTTAAAGAACTAAGACAAATTACTGTAAGCTGCACATGACCCAAGTTTAACTTCAGACAATTTAAAGGTGTCAATATAAACGAATAATTTATCCTTCAACGGCAATATGACTGATGTAGGTAATGTTTTTCATTAATTAGAGTTGGGCAGGCTATAATTTTAAAAGTACCGGCAGTTCTAGAGGCGGCAGTTGCGTAAAAATACCCGGTGGTTGCGGATCCGGTATCACTTGTGATAACTACAGCCGTTTTCAGTAACGTTACTTACTGGCCGTACCGTATTTTATTAAATAAAAAAATTATTGTTGCTTCCCTATGAGGTAAGCACAGTAATTTCACGTAAGAACAATTGTGTTTTGGGTATAAAACACCACTGACGCACCCACTGCCACTCCATGCAAGCATGAGTTCAAGTTTTATCGAACTTAGGAGGAATTAATTAATCGTTTGTGTCCCAATAACGCAAAATGTCACAGTCATCATCACAGTCTCTTTCTGCAAGTGAAGCTAAAGCGAAAATGGCAGCAGACAATTTTGTGACAAATAATTGAGAAATGAACATATTCTGCGGATGTTGAAATTGCAGACAATTACAGATAATAAACATCGATATTACAATAACATTTTACATATGATGGGAAAATAAGGGAGAAATTGATTTGCTCTTCACAGATGTGATTGGTACAAATGCACGATGGTTCCAGTCGAAGGCGCTCAAGCGACTACCACAATTATGATGAACAGGAGTGCAAATTTTTGGAACTTTTTGATTCGAGTGAAACCGTGATTTAGCATCAACAGTTGTAACGTTCAAATGGTAATTAATAACGCTTTGGTGATGCAGGTCGCGAAGGATTCCGAATTTGCTGGGTTCCGGTGTAATTTCTCTAACAATAGCCCAATAAATGGGACATGAATCAATAAGAATTTGAGTAATCGCTCATCGTGTCAGGAATAAAAGAATGAATAAAGGTTGACAGGGTAATAATGTGTAATTTAACTAGAATTTTGATTGGTTTTGCCCCTGTCATTCCGCATCATAGCACAACCGCTCACTCTAAGGCTTAGCGTATATTTGGAAAAGTCGTAGGGAAAGAAAATATGAGAGAACAAACTAGCCAATATATGAGGATTCGTTTCTCCACAATCTCTTAACAAATGAGTTTAAAACTTTCCCGAGTTGTGGGCTTCAGTTAGAATGCTGAAAAATCGTCAACCAGAGAAGAGGAGCGATGGCTTAGGCCAGAACTATCCTTTTTGGTCCTCACAAGGTGTTACAGGGTGTTAAAATCATCTCAAACTCCTACAGTAAGCAAATTCAACTTGACGAGTTCCTCGTACCTTGAGTATCAAGATGAGACTTTTTGAGTTTTGCCTTGCTGCCACGACAAACCACGCAAACATGCTATTCGTGCTCATTGTGATGTACCGGAAGATGAATAAAAACGCGGATTTTCTGGAAATTTTCATCGACAAGTATGGTTTAACAAGTTTCGAAGAGTGAATGAGTTTTATTCTAATGCCTCCCGTCACCGTCGCTCTTTCTAACTTTAGACTTTTTCAGCAAACGACGTGAGGCCCAGGTATCAATGTTTCATGTAATTTTGAATTAATTATTTATAACTATAAAAACCTAAAAGTCAACAGTATTAAAGATTGAACATTTATGTTGAGTTTTGTACTTATGGGTACAATCATCAAGTTGGAAATCTAATAAATCTCTATCGGTTGTGATGATATCCACTACTCTTCACTTTTATTCAAAATGAAACAATTAAAAAAGTACAACATGTCAATCGTACTTAAAACAATCCTTACCATTATGGTTAATATTTAAACATACAATTTCAAAAACCGTTCAATTTTAATTTCCATGGGTTTCGTGTCTAGCACTTGACAAATCATAATTGTTTCGAATCACGCAAAGACACAACGAGGAGCACGAGTTACCTCCGCCCGATGTTGAGTAAAAAGGGGAACAGGCGAAACCATGTCCAGATCATACAATTCCTAGGACCGTGTGATGCAAAACCTCTGCTTGTACGAAAAGAAAACAATAATTTCAGCATATCAATGACACACAGAAAACGTATCAGGTCACCAAAGACAAGCTGAATTATTCTAAGGGCTGTGATGAGAGGAGATCATCTTGCTTCATCCTCTCAGACAGTAAACTTTTGGTCAATCATTAAGCAAAGAAGTTATGGTAATGGAAGGCGATTGACGAGAATATGCAATATCTGGAAATAGTTATGAGGAATCAAGGACGACGCAGCATCAAAACGACCGCCTGGTTGATCGACCGCTGTGGTTGATCGCATTCTGAAAGTAATTGCAAAAGATGGAGCAAAAGTTTCTGTAAATGCAAGTTTTGAATGGATCGAAATGAAAACTATATTCACTAACTAACAAGACCAAAAATGCATAAACATGTTTCAAACTATAGAATTCCGTGAATAGAATGGAATGAAAATGTATTTTTTCAAAAATAATCTGGTACCGCTACAGCAAAAAGAAACAGCTTTATAATGCTGGAGAGACAACTGGCAAAACAAACCAAAAAAGTCACACCAGCGCGGTGCCGGTAGTTGAAAACTACCGCCGCTAGTGACCCCGAAATTTATACCGGCGATTCTGTACATCTGTTTAAGAAGCTCTTTGTGATTGCTTGGATACAGAGCAGTTGGCAGTGGTTTTGTAATATTATCTGTAGTGAATGTTCAACTATACTTTGCGACAAGTTCTATTGAACTGAACCTTTATTGAGATCATACAGGGTGAACCTGAATTAACTGACCCTTTTAATTTGTTAATAAATGGAAAACTAAGAACGCTATGAAGTTGAAACTTGTTTTATTTAAAAGAAGAACATTTTTATGGTAATATTGTATCCTAGTTACGACAATATCCAATATAGTCTGCTAAATTTGTGTTCAATTATCAACCCTTAAATTTTCATCATGATTCGCTAAAGCAAAGAAAAAAGAACGAGAATTCTGCAAACCTACATCAGGACGATGTCAATAACAGGAGCTCAACGTGATTACAGGATCCATTTCGAAACAAGAATCAGTCCTTCAAAAAACACAATTTAATCGCTTTATCGAAAATTTGCGGATACCGGGAATGTTAGTGTCGGAATTTTCAAGACGTTGGTGATGATCATTAATCAATAACTGTTGAGTCAATAGAATTTTGTAGGGCTTCAACTTTAGGTTCTTTTTCAGAATGCGGTATAATGTCGATTGAGAAATGGTTAATTGAGAAGCACGTTTTCTAGTGGAGGTTTTAGGATTATCTTTAATGCTTACAGCAACTCTTTCGATTACGTCTTCAGTTCGAATTGACCTTTTTCTTCCAGATTGTGGTTTGTCATCAACATTTCCGGTATCCGCAAATTTAGATAAAGCGATTAAATTGTGTTTTTTGAAGGACTGATTCTTGTTTCAAAATGGATCCTGTAATCACGTTGAGCTTCTGTTATTGACATCGTCCTGATGAAGGTTTGCCGAATTCTCGTTCTTTTTTCTTTGCTGTAGCGAATCATTAGGAAAATTTAAGGGTTGATAATTAAACACAAATTTAGCAGACTATATAGGATAATGTCGTAACTAGGATGCAATATTACCATAAAAAACTTCTTCTTTTAAACAAAACGAGTTTCAACTTCATAGCGTTCTTAGTTTTCCATTTATTAACAAATTAAAAGGGTCAGTCAATTCAGGTTAACCCTGTATATGCACCAACCTATTTGGTTACTGCTGATACACCAAACAAAGGCTTCCTCAACTGGACAACGATACATTGAAATTTAATTTAATGTGTTTCAGAACGTTTTCAATAGGCTGAAGTTTTTTTTGTAGCTACAATGAAACCACACTGTAAAGAACGATTCCGGAAGTTGAAACCTCTGTTCATCTCCGTGTGTCACCGACATTGAAACACAACGACGCGAGCACATCTGTTCTGTAAGAAATATGATTGAAAAGAACAAATAACCAAGAGTATACTTTACCATCTACCAGAGCTGGGTAAAGTAAGGTCAGCACCCGCACCATCACACCTGAATGATGCCATATCCGGCACTCGCACCGCCACATATGTACGTATTTTCAAACTTTCGTCAACGAACTTTCGCGCCACCGCAACTAATCACTATTTATTAATAAAGGATACTTGAAATTCTAAAGAAAATTGCTAATAATTGACTATTTATAATTTGGTAAAGAAAATCATCATGTTCAACACTCTACAATAGATTTTCTGTTTAACAAACCAGCAGTGTGGTAGAAACAAAGTTCATAATGCACTGGAAATATTTGACAACATGTCTTCGATAAGTCGAACCTCTCAACGCTTTCAGAGAAGGAGCATGATCGTTTTGGCACTATGGCATTTGAACCTATAGAGAATTTCCATTTATTCCTACTTAATGTTCATTTAAGTAGCGCGAGTAATGGATGGGCAGATAGCGTGGGTGATCTATGTAAAGCGAGTAATGGATGTGCAGATAGCATGAGTGATCTATGTAAAGCGACTAATGGATGGGCAGATAGCGTGTGTGATCTATGTAAAGCGAGTAATGGATGGGCAGATAGCCTGAGTGATCTATGTAAAGTGAGCAATGGATGGGCAGATAGCGTGAGTGATCTATGTAACGCGAGTAATGGATGGGCAGGTAGCGTGTGTGATCTATGTAAAGCGAGTAATGGATGGGCAGATAGCGTGAGTGATCTATGTAAAGGGAGTAATGGATGGGCAGATAGCGTGAGTGATCCATGTGAAGCGAGTAATGGATGGGCAGATAGCGTGAGTGATCTGTATAACGCGAGTAATGGATGGGCAGGTAGCGTGTGTGATCTATGTAAAGCGAGTAATGGATGGGCAGCTAGCGTGAGTGATCTATGTAAAGGGAGTAATGGAGGGGCAGATAGCGAGTATGAGCTATGTAAAGCGAGTAATTCGAAATCATCGTAACGACTGGTAATCTCTTTGTAAATCGTCCCTTTGAATACGCCCTGCCGGATCTAATGGGCATGTTCGGCTGAGGATCTCGACCTCACATGAGCCCACCTATAGCTTGACAACCGTCTCTATCCAACGCATTTGGTGGATCTTATTGTGGTCTACAAGTCTCGGATGTCTGGTCGCAACATATGTGCCTTCAGGATATAACGCATAGTCATTGTGTGCTTGGATATACTCTATTATCTCCTCTGCTCGTTGCATAATACTTATGGCCAAGTAGGAGAGTATGGTGTGCGCTACCGTTCTTCCACGGTTCCATTTTTCTGTTCCACGATGTGATGAATGGTACACCTACGCTTAGCAATGATAGTAAGATGTTCCCTGCCGTTCAAACACAGTCCATTCGCTCTGTCACATGTTTCGATATTAAGAAGACTATTTATTATCATTTTCCATACCTCTGCATTACTTCATGAGACCATCTATGGACACGGGTATGCAACAGCCATGACCATTGCTGGTGCCATCTTAAATAAAGGAGTGAGTTTAAAGGGCATCAAAACATGTGACTGAGTGGATATGACTGTGTTTGGAAACCATAAAATGTCATGGCTGTCGCATACCTGTATCCGAAGATGGTCTCAAGAAGTAATGCAGCAGTAG
>SDVV010043806.1:0-10217 GCA_016164225.1 Gammarus roeselii
CAAAAAAAAAAAAAACGCCTCCATCCATCCAATCTCGTTGGTCCTTGGCTTGGCTTCTCTTGCTAGCGTTGATGTATGTGGCTGCGCCGCCTCCAGTCCTCCAACCTCCCAGGCCCGGGTTTTGGATTTACCTGCTAGCGTTGAATAAATGGCTGCGCCACCTCCAGCCATCCAACCTCCTTGGCCCGGGTTTGGCTTCACTTTCTAGCGTGGAAGTAACTGGCTGTGCCGCCTCCAGCCGTGCATCGTAGGTGTTTTTTTCCGCTCAGTCTGACCAGTGCAGGGGGGGTGATTGACTCTTAACTTCTCTGCACTAAACGCAGAGCGTTTGTATGTGGATAAACATGTTTCAAAATGAACCGTTACAGTCGTTATGAACACACACATTGTAGGTTAACAAGCAAGCACTTGCGTGAATAACAGATTGAAAGATCAAACAAAAGCTTTCGGACTATCATGGAATATAAAAAATACACAGTTTAATTTTTGAAGCCTAATTTTTTGTTAGAAAGTAACTGCTGTGGCTTACTGAGGAGAAATGAAGGTCCCTTCAGCAATTAATGCTTGAACGTTGCTAATATAAAAATTATTCTGGAAGTATAAATAAAATGTTTCGAATTGGCCCCAGTCCGGCCCAGGTTAGGTTTCACGAGTATGGTCTATGTCATCCTGTAATTCGTAGAAAATTGTTTGTTGTAAAATTCTTCCTGTTAGGTAGAAGAGTCAATGTGTTCACTTTCAATGTATTCAACGGACCAATGGATGATGCGGTTCAGTTTTCAGTTTCTTACCCTTAGGTTGGAAGGCTATGCATTCAATTTTTTGTGTTCACCAGCGCCTTTCCGTCAGCGTTGAAGTGTGTACGGCTGGCGGAGTCTCATGACGTGGCCGTACTAGAGAAAATTATTACACATCGCACGTAGTATCGCAACTAGGTAAATTTTGTTTTCCCATGCTCGCCAAGAACTACAATGCATTCCGGTGCGTAAGTTCTCGGGAAGGTAATATGGCACGCATTGGACCAAGGGGCTCGGGATTTGCTCCATTCGGCTAGCGAAACATCGGTTACTCCGTAACTAGGTAAAGACTTCAGCCCTTACCTAGATATTGTGCGAGTGATTTCATCATAATGAATGGATTTATGGAGGAGGCATGCATAGAGGAAATATGGCCTCACGTCTGCCGACCTTGTGGCTTCCTTGGAACTGGAGAGTTTCTCTTTATTTTTTTCCCGGGGGCAGTCTTTGCGTACCGTGGGGTGACCGTTTACTTCTCAGTAGAAGCAACGGGGTTCTTCGGGTGTGCATGACTGGGCACACCCAAAGAACCCCAGTCATGGTGGTCAAGGAAACAGTGTGATCCGTGGTAGTGTTTCTTTTGGTATTATGAATTTTGAGATTCTTTCTTCGGCAACACAGTATTCGCATTGTACAAGTCTGGCGATGCACTCAACAACTTGCTCCTTCGTGCGATTTTGAATGTAAACCAAGCCAGAACACTTGGAGTAGGCTGGGTGTGGTATGATTGTGCACGACTTGTGGAACATCCTGGTCTTGACGAGTATGGTTTTGTGAGCTTTCTTCAACGCTGGTGTTGATGTTTAAACTTGTCGACCAATAATGAAGCCCAATTTTTCTCGTATGGTTTATAGAAAAATTTCCAGTTTGTCCTTACTATTGAAAGCGATTTTCAAATGTTCGGGAAAGTCAGGGCCGTTGTTGAACAGTTTGTGCTGCTCAAATCGAATAAATTGTTGCTTTCTTGTTGTAGTTTTTCGTGTTCGGTTATCAACGAGGTTATCAACGAAGGTGAATGTGACGGTTCTTGCGTAGGTCGCGGGTTTTTTGGTTAGTCTTTTTTTAAACATTCCTTAAGTTTAAAGGCTATATCTGTGACACAATCCTTGAGTTTTGCGAGAGGCTCGTCGATTGTATGGGATGATGCGGTTCAGTTTTCAGTTTCTTGCTCGGAAAGAACAGTCACTTTGCTTAAGGTATTTTACAGTTCGTACAAGCTCGTTGTCAACTTCGTAATGCGATCACCCTGGCGACGGAATCGTCTTGGAAGAAGACTGGGTTATAGAAGCTGTGGGAATTCTTGTTCGGCGCTCTCTCGAGGGGTGGCGCTCCCATCGCTGTTGGGGTTTGTTTCTGCCACTCATTAAACCCCACGGGGTTTACCAACTGCCTGGTGTCGGATGATGACTTTAGACTCCTATCTAATTCCGGTGTCTTCTTGACCAGCCTGACCGATTCAACATTAATTTTAATTAAGTAAGTATGGGGCCAATTAACGTAGAAGTTTTAGGTTCAAGTACAAATAAGGGACCAATTATACTAACTTGTGTTATGTAGAAAATTGTTCGTAAATATTTCGTAGAGGAGGCAAATGAAACCAGCTAGATATGGTAGCGGGTAAGGGTTACTTCACTTTATGTTCGTGACTGCTTAAAGGTTCAGAACGCATATTAGTGTGTTTCTATCGTTTGTTAAATCTATATCTCTCAATTTACGATATGAATTCAAACAAATAGCCATAGGCACAATCTTTGATCCTCTTAGCCAATTGTTATAATATCACCGACTTTCTTCAAGATTTTGTTATGCAAATTAACGAACTCAACAGGATCCACATTTGATGTAACGATTTTAATTTCAATCTGCTCAATTCCGACAATGGTGTGGTGTTTCATATTATATCAACTGTTTGAATACTTTAGCGCTTATTCCACAGATTACTCACCCTAATAGAATACGTTGTCAATCAGTGAAGCCCATTGGTATACTAATTGACAACATATTTTTAACGTCCCCCTATGAGTTCCTCTCGTGGATGATACTGTCAGACATTTTTTGCACCTAGAAATCCTCCGGTCAAATTTTAAAAACACATCAGTACAATACCCAATAATGAAGGCGAATCTCTTAAAGCAATACAATTTTATTTAGCAATCATTATTTTTCAAACATCGATAATGGTAATCCCGACGATGTTATTAAAGACCTCTCTGATATAGCAATTGAAAGAACTCTGCTGTTACACCATTCGTGCTGTTACACCAAAGTAGCAAGAGACTCTCCCAAACATTGACATGTTCAGCTTAAAGTCTGTCAATGACTAGATTTATATCATAAAACTGTTACTAAAGAAAATACGTGTAGGGTGTGCGATGAGCAGAAAATGTCCAAATCGACATTGGACAACGATATTTACAAGTGTTTACAAGTGTAAGAAGACAACAACAGGACGTTTGGCCCAAACTGGGTTGCCTTTTGATAATAAGACGATTAGTTCTGAAGTAGAACGTCTAAGATAGCATCTTGTGTCTGTATTTTCTGTTTTAATAGATCAAGAAAGGGAGAGTTCACACAGAAAAAAAGACTCGTCGTTTTGACTAGTTTAAGCTAGTCACCAGGTTGTCCCAAAACCGAATAGGCAAAATGAGTCAATTTGGCTAGTGTTCTGTCAAAGCTAGTCAAAATGACTAGTATGCATACTGCAGCTGCAGCTATTGTCGTTGCTGTCGTTGCTGGTGTGATGGCTGCCGCAGCTGCCCCGGCTGCACTTGCTCCCGCTGCTGCCGCTGCTACCGCAGCTGCCGCAGCTTCCGCTGCTTCCGTTGCTTCACAGCTCCCGCTGCTTTCGCTGCTGCCGCTGCTGCCGCTGCTGCCGCTGCTGCCGCTGCTGCCGCTGCTGCCGCTGCTGCCGCTGCTGCCGCTGCTGCCACTGCTGCCACTGCTGCAGCTGCCGCCGCTGCAGCAGCTGCTGCCGCTGCTGCTTTTGCTGCTACTGTAGCTACTGACGTTGCTGATGTTGCTGCAGCTGCTGCCGCTGCTCCCTCATCGGTCGCTGCTGTCAATGCTGTTGCAGCTGCTGCCACTGCTGCCGCTGCTGCCGCTACTGCCGCTGCTTCTGCTACTGCCGCTGTTGTCGCTGCTGCTGCCGCCGTTGCTGTCACTGATGATGCCGCTGCTGCCGCTGCTGCTACTGCTGCTGTTGCAGCCGCGGCTGATGCCGCTTCTGCTGCCGTTGCTGCCACTGATGCGGCCATTGGTGCCGTCGCTCCCCTTGCTGCCGCTGCTGCAACTGCTCCCGTTGCTGCCGTTGCTGCCGCTGCCGCTCCGACCACTGCTGATGTTATCCGGCTGCTGATGATGTCGCTGCTGCTGCCGTTGATACTGATTTCACTGCTGCCGCTGTTGCTGTTGCTGTCACTGCTTCCATTGCTGCCGCTGGTATCAATAATGCTGTTGCAAACATCTCAGTTAGTGCTGCTGACGGCGTTGTTGCTGCTGCCGTCGCTGGTGTCGTTGCGGTCGCTGCTGCCTCTACTACAAAATCGGCCGCAGCTGCCGCTGCGGCAGCTGCTGCACCTGCGGCCGATGTTGCCGCCGTTGAAGCAAATGCCATGGCTGCACTGATCTGTCCATCGCTGCATCTGCTAAAGGGCTGTTACTATTGCTGCTGCCGTCGGTATTGCTTCAGCAGCGTCATCGCGACCACCGCTATCACCACCGCCGCTACAGCTGCTACTGCTGCTGACATCACTACAGCCACCGCTGCTGTTGCCGTCGCTGCTACTCCTGTCACCGCCGATGCGTTCACCGTTGCCGTAGCTTCTGCATGTAATCTCTGCTACTGGTGTCACTGTTGTCGTTGCCGTTGTTGGTGTCACCGCAGCTAAGGCCTTACTTATGTTACGTATATGATAAATTAATTTTTAGGTAATAACATTCATATCCTTGAGGCAAATTTATCACAAATCTCCTGTGCCATGATGGACAGAATAGAGTAAATATATTTCACCATTAAGGAAGCTAGGTTAATATACGAAGTTCACATAAATGTAGAAACATCTCCGTCAATTCCTTCTCTATATCCTACATGACATTCGCATTCAAAATGAAATCGTGGTGGGAGACATCTCGACGTCAGTATAGGTATAGGGCACCGAGTGGTGCTATGCCCCCGTGGGTGCCTCGCTGGTCGACGTATTTGACGTTTATCTCGGTCGCTGCACTGCAACTGAAGTTGCTGTTTATGCATTCTTCTGATACATTTGCTGAGAGTTTGCTCATTATCAAGTCACAGTTTCAACTGCTGACCCAGAAGACCCCAGGAAACTACAACAAAAGTAAGACAATGAGAGAATTTGCTTTACAATTGTTGTAGCCTGACGAACTACTCTTATATTATCCCGCAGTTCGGTAAAAAATATTAAATGATAATGTCCAAGTAATTGAAAATTTGTCGAGTCGTTTATTTACGGTACGACGTATCATATGCACATTTTAACTATTTCCAACTTAGGGACAGCATTGCCAAAAAGTCACACTTAAATTTGAAATGCCTATTTGAGTACATTTCACATCAACAAGTAGATGTCCCCTTGTTTACGCAACCACGGTTAAACACTGAATTCACACAATACAGTGCTTGTCAGTCCTGCACAGATAGATATAGTATTCAAATTATAATCATCAAATTAGCAGGTGAATAAGTTAGTGCTGCGATAAGTTGCTTAAAAGTTGTAGCATTATGTGACACCAGTACTAAATTCATGTAAAGAGTGCAATTTGCTTCTATATTGTGAATAACCTGTCTAGCAGCTATTGTTTGGCTTTGCACAACCGCGGGAAGTCTGTTCTATCCTTCGGCAACCCTATACGTGAAGAAATTGCGCGTGATACCGAGTGTGAAGCGCTTGCCAACAATTTTGTATCCATTATTCCTGGTCACTCCGTTCGCATCTAAAGTAAAAAGGCTTGCTCGCTCGACGTTTCCTTATCCTTCATAATCTTCCACATTTCGATCATGTCACCTCTGACTTTACGTTTCTCTAGCGCATAAAGGTCGAGTTCGCACAGTTTCTCTTCGTACGATTTATTGCGCAGCGAATGGATTAGTTTGGTAGCTCTGCGTTGGACATTCTCTAATTTAATAATGTCTTCTCTGAGGTATGGAGACTCAAATTGGACGGAATACTCAAGGTGCGGTCTAACAAATGCAGTGTATAACCTGCGAATACTATTTCTGCTCTTGTACGAGATTGTGCGGGATATCATGCTCAACATTTTATTGCCTTTTTCAGCTGCATCGTTACATTGCTTGCTGCTTTACAAGTCTTTACTAATGATGACACCTAGATCTCTCTCTTCCGTGACAGGTATCAGTTTCTTTTCGGACATTGGATATTCGCGTTTAGGGTTATGGTGACCAATGTGCATAACTTTACACTTGTCGACATTGAATTTAATTTGCCACTTTTCTGACCCTTCAACAATTTTGTTCAAGTCTAATTGGATCTGCTCACACTCGAGTTTGGTTTGCACTGCAAACTTACTAATGTTCGAGAGTACGTTGCTGTCGAGATCGTTTATGAATATTATGAAGAGAACTGAACCTAACACAGATCCTTGGAGCACGCCGCTTGTAACTTTACCCCCATTGGAGGAAGCTCCATTAAGTATGACTCGCTGCCGCCTGTCCGTGAGCCAGCATTTTATCCAGTTATTGAATTCACCTCGAATACCGATGCTGTGCAACTTACTAACCAAGCGTTTGTGAGGAACTTTGTCGAAAGCCTTTTGAAAGTCAAGGTAAATGATGTGGATCGGAGATTTTGCGTCTGGAAATTCAATTATATTCGTGAAAAAAAACAGCAGGTTAGTAAGACATGGACGATTGCGTCTGAAGCAATGCTGAAAGTTACCTATCACCTGATTGAATTTTAAGAGTTCTGTAATTTTATTTGTGATCAAACTTTCCATCAATTTGCCTATGACTGAGGTGAGACTAATTGGACGGTATTTTCCGGGGTACTTTTTGTCCTTTTTTTCAAAATTGAGGTGACGTTAACCTCATTCCATTGAGAGGAGCAGGTGCCATTTGTGAGAGTTAGGTTGGAAATGTTTGTTAGATGTTCGGCAACTTCGTTCATAGTCTCTTTCAGTATTCTGGGACGAACATGGTCTGGACCGGGAGATTTTGTAACTTTTAATTTTTCTACATACTTTATAACTTTGCAGAGGAAAAGTTCACTGTGCTGAGGGCTTCAATTTGTCTTTGTGCTATGATATCTTCAGGATTAGGAATATCCGCATTCTCTAACGTAAATGCAGAACAGAAAAACTTGTTAAGCAGGACACTAATTTTAGTGTCGTCAGTTTCTATCGCACCGATATCATTTCCAAGAAGGCCAATTACAGATCTTGAATTGCTTTTGCTCGATACATAACTGAAAAATTGTTTCGGAACAGCTTTGACTTTGGCCGCAATTTCATTTGCGTAATATTTTTTCTTTCGATTCTGGACCGTCTTAAAAATCCGTCTGCTGATTTTGTATTCATTTTCTGCAGCATCGTCGTGTGGGTTGCTGTGGGTGGTGGCGATCGGATGCCAGTTTTGGGAGAAAGACTTGTGGCGAACATTACCAGGGAAGAGGTGCAGGAGGCGGTGGACGTGATGGAAGCAGGGAAAGCGCCTGGTTTGGATGGCGTTGCGGCCGAGTGCCTGAAGAAGGGTGGAGTAATGATTGTCGAATGGTTGGTGAGGTTACTGAACTTGTGTTTTGTGGCAGGCGTGGTACCGAGTGAGTGGCGCAGTGCCTGCATTGTTCTCCGCTATATAAGGGCAAAGGAGATAAAAATGAACATAGAAACACAAGAGGAATCAGTTCATTATGTGTGGTCGGTAAGTTGTATGGGAGAGTGCTGATCAAAAGGATTAGAGAACGTACGAATTGCTCAATTGAAGAGGAACAGTGTGGCTTCAGGTGTGGTAGAGGGTTTGCCGTTCAGATTTTCGCAGTGGGACAGGTCTGTGAGAAGTACCTTGCAAAGGGAAAGGAGGTGTTCTGGGCCATCATGGATTTAGAAAAGGCATACGACAGGATTGACAGGGAAGCGCTCAGGAGGGTGTTGCGTTTGTATGGAGTGGGCTGAAATCTGTTGAATGCGGTGCCGAATTTCTATGTTGGCAGCCGAGCTTGTGGCAGAGTGGGGAGCGAGGTGAGTGATTGGTTCACAGTGAAAGTGGGACTGAGACAAGGCTGCGTGATGTCTCACTGGCTGTTCAACCTCTATATGGATGGAGTGGTCAGGGAGGTGAACGAGAGTGTGCTGGGTCGTGGCTTTGAGCTGTTGGAAGTCAGTGGGCGGGGTTGACAGTTGAGCCAATTGCTCCTTGTTGATGATACGGCCCTGGTTACGGATACAGAGGAGAAGCTATGTAGGCTTGTGTCTGAGTTTGGTAGTGTGTGTGAGTGGACGAAGCTTCGAGCGAACGAAGGTAAAAGTAAAGTAATGAGATGCTCGAGGACTGTTACGCCATCAGAATTAGTGTCCTCCTTAATGGAGAGTTGTTGGAAGAAGTTTAGTGTTTTAGGTATATGGGCTCCCATGTGGAGAAGACTGAACTAATGGAAATTGACGTGAAGTCACGAGTGAAGGAAGGATGTAAAGTGCTGGGCACGCTGAAGAGTGTAATGAGCTGCAGGACGTTGGGGATGGGAGCAGGGAGAGGGTTGTATGAGGGTATCGTTGTCCCAACTGTGCTCCACGGAGCTGAAACTTCGGAGGATAAAGCAGAAGAGAGAAGAAGGTTGAATGTTTTCGAGATGAAATGTATGAGGAGCATGGAAGGAGTGACGTTGCGAGAACCGATCACCAACGACGTGGTTCGAATCAGAACGGAGATGGTGAAGAAGTTGGAGGACAGAGGGGATTCGCGATATTCTGAGATGGTTCGAGCACATGGTGGAGATGGATGAAGGGAGATTGGTGAAAAAAATGATGAATGCGGAGGCGAGTGGTCGCAGGCCTAGAGGTAGACCGAAGTTTGGGTGGATAGATGGTGTGAAGCAGGCGTTAGGAATGAGAGACTTAAATGTGGAAGTAGCGAGAAGGCGTGCAATGAACAGGCGTGAGTGGAGAATGGTTGTGAATGGTTGATTTTGATGTGCTTTCCCGCCCTTGGCATCACGTTGTCGGGATGGTCGTAGGGGGGGGGGGGGAGAAGCGGTCATCATGATGCGGCGGGGGTGAACTAGTGAAACCTGTCGGGCCCTGCTGCTGATAACGGATCCTCGAACCACACTTGTGACCCAGAGTGTGTGTTGCGGGGTTACCGGCTGGACCCTTTAGCACAAAAGGGCTAAGATGTGTGAGTGTGAACGTGTGAGGGTGTGAGGTGCGTCTTGCCGTCGGAAACATCCCTTTCTGGGGGATTCGGCCTAGTGTCTGTATCTGTATCTGATACACTATACTCAACTTACAATAATTGTTGAACTATTTAAACGATAGCTTTGTTTCAAAAATCTGAGCAGAACCCATGGAAAATATCAGATTTTTTTCCAATAAAATGGGAGTCTAGCAAAAGAAAGCACGCGGAGAAATAAATATTCCTATTAATCTCAAGTCTGTAAATATTTCGAACATTGAACATTTTTATAGCTTTGCAATACTAGTCTATAGTACAAACTATCCTCCTTGACCATGACGGGCCTCATCTCCTCGAGCATTAGCAGCACGAGTCAGATGTTCATTCACACCCAACAACAAATCGAGTCATACAATGTAACAAAGTTTATTAAAGTTAAATTTCAAGTCTCCATCAACTATAAGGGTGTCAAGTGTTGAAACTCCATTCCAAATATACTTAAATCTTCAACTTAAGTTTTACATTGATTACCAACCTCAAGTATCATTTTGGTTCACAATATTGAGACAGTTAGCTGTAACAATTTCATACCGAATTCATTATGTATCATATTATCTATGTTTTACTGTTTCTTCATTTGTCAAGTTGTTTTCGATTCATTTTTTACAAGTAATACTTTCATTTAAGTCACTGCTAGGATAGGTTTAGGTCTTGGTAAGTTGCCCTCAAGGCATTTCGCTTCTCCGGTCCCACATTCTGTTTTTGTGTAGAAACTTTATTCATAATCTTACTAAACATATAATCAGGATTATATTCTGCTCGGTTGGTTCTTGTTCATTTGTTTTGCCAAAAATTAAACAGATCTGTAATAAAGGATTTCAAAGAATATGTTTTTGTAATTTTATTGTGCGCTTCTGTTCGTCTGCTTGCGAATGAAGACATTGAATTTAATATGTTACATAGATGATTGAACAGTGAGCAATTAAACAAATATCACCACGGCTCAGACGACAAGGGGCCGATCAAAATTTGCACTTCTTATATAAACAATATATATA
>SDVV010043807.1:0-10217 GCA_016164225.1 Gammarus roeselii
GACCGTCTGGAATAGAAGAGCGAGACACTGGCCATCTATAATTTAAGAGCTAATCACAGACCTACTGGAATGGAAGAGCGAGACACTGGTCGTCTGTATTAAAAGAGCTAGTCACTGTTTGTCTGGAATAGAAGAGCGAGGCACTGGCCGTGTGTAATAAAAGAGCTAGTCACAGACCGTCTGGAAAGGAAGAGCGAGACAATGACCGTCTGTAATAAAAGAGCTAATCACAGACCTACTGGAATAGAAGAGCAAGACACTGGTCGTCTGTAATAGAAGAGCTAGTCACAGACCGTCTGGAAGGAAGAGCGTGACACTGGCCGTCTGTAATAAAAGAGCTAGTCACAGACCGTCTGGAATGGAAAAGCGAGACACTGGCCTTTTGTTATGAAAGAGCTGGTCACGGACCATCTGGAATGGAAAAGCGAGACACTGGTCGTCTGGAATGAAAAAGCTAGTCGCAGACCATTTGAAATGGAAGAGCGATACACTGGCCGCCTGTAATAAAAGAGCTAATCACAAACCGTCTGGAATAGAAGAGCGAGACACTAGCCGTCTGTATTAAAAGAGATAGTAACAGACAGTCTGGAATGGAAGAGCGAGACACTGGCTGTCTGTAACAAAAGAGCTTGTCACAGACCGTCTGGAATAGAAGAGCGAGACACTGGCCATCTATAATTTAAGAGCTAATCACAGACCTACTGGAATGGAAGAGCGAGACACTGGTCGTCTGTATTAAAAGAGCTAGTCACTATTTGTCTGGAATAGAAGAGCGAAG
This sequence comes from Gammarus roeselii, assembly GCA_016164225.1. NCBI lineage: Eukaryota > Metazoa > Arthropoda > Malacostraca > Amphipoda > Gammaridae > Gammarus > Gammarus roeselii. The sequence continues at coordinate 779 of SDVV010043807.1, forward strand.
CACTGGCCGTGTGTAATAAAAGAGCTAGTCGCAGACCGTCTGGAAAGGAAGAGCGAGACAATGACCGTCTGTAATAAAAGAGCTAATCACAGACCTACTGGAATAGAAGAGCAAGACACTGGTCGTCTGTAATAGAAGAGCTAGTCACAGACCGTCTGGAAGGAAGAGCGGGACACTGGCCGTCTGTAATAAAAGAGCTAGTCACAGACCGTCTGGAATGGAAAAACGAAACACTGGCCTTTTGTTATGAAAGAGCTGTTCACGGACCGTCTGGAATGGAAAAGCGAGACACTGGTCGTCTGGGATAAAAAAGCTAGTCGCAGACCATTTGAAGTGGAAGAGCGATACACTGGCCCCCTGTAATAAAAGAGCTAATCACAAACCGTCTGGAATAGAAGAGCGATACACTAGCCGTCTGTAATAAAAGAGATAGTAACAGACCGTCTGGAATGGAAGAGCGAGACACCGGCCGTCTGTAAAAAAACAGCTAGTCACGGACTGTCTGTAATTTAAGAGCCGGACCCTGACTGTCTGTAAGAAAATAACTGGTCACAGACTGTCTGGAATGGAAGAGCGAGACACTGGTCGTCTGTAATAAAAGAGCTAGTCACAGATCGTCCAGAATGGACAAGCGAGACACTGGCCGCTTGTAATAAAACAGCTAGTCACAGACTGTCTGGAATGGAAGAGCGAGATACTGGCTGTCTGTAATAAAAGAGCTAGTCACAGGCCGTCTGGAATGGAAAAGCAAGACACTGGCCATCCGTAATAAAAGAGCTAGTCACAATCAGTCTGGCATGGAAGACCGTGACACTGGCTGTCTGTGATAAAAGAGCTAGTCACAGACTGTCTGGAATGGAAGAGCAAGACACTAGCTGTCTATAATAAAAGAGTTTGTCACAGACTGTCTGGAATGAAAGAGCGAGACACTGACCGTCTGTAATATAACAGCTAGTCCCAGGCCTACTGGAATGGATGAGCAGGACACTTGCTGTCTGAAATAAAAGAGCTAGTCGCTGATCGTCTGGAATGGAAGAGCGAGACACTGGCCGTCTGTAATAAAAGAGCTAGTCACAGACCGTCTGGAATGGAAGAGTGAAATGCTGGCCGTCTGTAAAAAAAAGCTAGTCACAGACTCTCCGGAATGGAAGAGCGAGACAATGGCTGTCTGTAACAAAAGAGCTTGTCACAGACCGTCTGGAATAGAAGAGCGAGACACTGGCCATCTATAATTTAAGAGCTAATCACAGACCTACTGGAATGGAAGAGCGAGACACTGGTCGTCTGTATTAAAAGAGCTAGTCACTGTTTGTCTGGAATAGAAGAGCGAGGCACTGGCCGTGTGTAATAAAAGAGCTAGTCACAGACCGTCTGGAAAGGAAGAGCGAGACAATGACCCTCCGTAATAAAAGAGCTAATCACAGACCTACTGGAATAGAAGAGCAAGACACCGGTCGTCTGTAATAGAAGAGCTATTCACAGACCGTCTGGAAGGAAGAGCGTGACACTGGCCGTCTGTAATAAAAGAGCTAGTCACGGACCGTCAGGAATGGAAAAGCGAGACACTGGCCTTTTTTATGAATGAGCTGGTCACGGACCGTCTGGAATGGAAAAGCGAGACACTGGTCGTCTGGAATGAAAAAGCTAGTCGCAGACCATTTGAAATGGGAGAGCGATACACTGGCCGCCTGTAATAAAAGAGCTAATCACAAACCGTCTGGAATAGAAGAGCGAGACACTAGCCGTCTGTATTAAAAGAGATAGTCACAGACCGTCTGGAATGAAAGAGCGAGACACCGGCCGTCTGTAAAAAAACAGTAGTCACGGATTGTCTGTAATTTAAGAGCCAGACCCTGACTGTCTGTAAGAAAATAGCTGGTCACAGACTGTCTGGAATGGAAGAGCGAGACACTGGTCGTCTGTAATAAAAGAGCTAGTCACAGATCGTCCAGAATGGACAAGCGAGACACTGGCCGCTTGTAATAAAACAGCTAGTCACAGACTGTCTGGAATCGAGAAGCGAGACACTGGCCGTCTGTAATATAAGAGCTAAGCACAGATCGTCTAGAATGGAAGAGCGAGACACTGGCTGCCTGTAATAAAAGAGCTAGTCATAGATCAACTGGAATGGACGAGCAGGACACTGGCTGTCTGTGATTAAAGAGCTAGTCACAGACCGTCTGGAACGGAAAAGCAAGACACTGGCCATCTGCAATATAAGAGCTAGTCACAGACCGTCTGGAATAGAAGAGCGAGACACTGGCCGTCTCTGATAAAAGAGCTAGTCACAGATTATCTGGAATGGAAGAGCAAGACACTGGCCATCTGTAATAAAAGAGCTAGTCACAGACCGTCTGGAATGGAAGAGCCAGACACTGGTCGTCTGTAATGAAAGAGCAAGTCACAGACTGTCAGGAATGGAACAGCGTTACACTGGTCGTCTGTAATAGACGAGCTAGTCACAGACCGTCTGGAATGGAAGAGAAGGACTCTAGCCGTCTGTAATAAAAGAGCTAGTCACAGCCTCTCTGGAATGGAAGAGCGAAACACTAGTCGTCTGTTAAACAAGAGCTAGTCACAGACCGTCTGTAATTGAAGAGCGAGACACTGACCGTCTGTAATAAAAGAGCTAGTCCCAGGACTACTGGAATTGAAGAGCAGGACACTTGCTGTCTGTAATAAAAGAGCTAATCGCTGACCGTCTGGAATGGAAGAACGAGACACTGGCCGTCTGTGATAAAAAAATAGTCACAGACTGTCTGGAATGGAAGAGCGAGACACTGGCCGTCTAAGATAAAAAGCTAGTCACAGACTGTCTGGAATGAAAGAGCGAAACACTGGCCGTCTGTGATGAAAGAGCTAGTCACAGACTGTCTGGAATGGAGGAGTAAGACCCTAGCCGTCTTTAATAAAAGAGTTAGTCTCAGACCGTCTGTAATATAAGAGCGAGACACGACCGTCTGTAAGAAAAGAGCTGGTCACAGACTGTCTGGAATGGAAGAGCGAGATACTGGTCGTCTGTAGTAAAAGAGCTAGTCACATACCTTCTGAAATGGAAGAGCAAGATACTGTCCGTCTGCAATAAAAGAGCTAGTCACAGATCGTCTGGAAAGGAAGAGCGAGACGCCGGCCGTCTGTAATGAAAGAGCTAGTCACGGACTGTCTGTAATGGAAGAGCCAGACCCTGACCGTCTGTAAGAAAAGAGCTGATCACAGACTGTCTGGAATGGAAGAGCGAGACACTGGCCGTCTGTAATAGAAGAGCTAGTCACAGACCTACTGGAGTGGAAGAGCGAGACACTGGCCGTCTGTAATAAAAGGGCTAGTCACAGACCGTTTGGAATAGAAAAGGGAGACACAAGCTGCCTGGAATGGAAAAAACATCACATTTATTAGTCCCGTTTAGATAAAATACTCATCAAAATAATTAGTGAATTAACGGAAAATATCGTATTTGAATCAATCTCCTAACCTTCGTCATCATTGGGCTATTGACAGTTGAGTTCATATGTATTTTACCAGTAATTATGCACTTACGATATGAAAATTGAACGTAATTCTAAACTAACGATAACAGTCACAATGTTGAAAGGACACACATTTTAACATCAAGATTTATATCTGCCAAAAGCCAGCTTCCATTTATCACAAAAAAAAAACAATTTCCTTTCAAGCATCACATTGAAAATTAAAAATCCACAGGAGCTTCTTTAGAGCTACCAGCCTGAGACTCGAGAATTCATTTCATGAGTCAACACTCGACACAGCCAAGGAAATGCAAGTGGCTGTAACAAGTGTCACACAATACAAGTGGCCGTAACAAGAGTCACACTATACAAGTGGCCGTAACAAATGTCACACAATACAAGTGGCCGTAACAAGTGTCACACAATACAAGTGGCCGTAACAAGTGTCATACAATACAAGTGTCACACTATTCAAGTGACCGTAACAAGTGTCACACAATACAAGTGGCCGTAACAAGTATCACACAATACAAGTGGCCCTAACAAATATCACACAATACAAGTGACCGTAGCAAGTGTCACACAATAACACGACAAGGAAGACTGACTCAGGTCTTGGCCAGTGCTGGTCGGTAGTTATTTGTCGCGTTTTGAGACGTGCAATCGTGTATACACGCTCATAAATTTCAAAATTTGATAACCGTATACTAGGTGTATATATATACATATGTGTATGTACGCATTAAAAATGAACGAAACAATAAATATCAGAAATGTATTTATTTGGGTACAATTACATATACGCACGTGTTTTGTTTGCGATATCCTTGCATGGATATTGTATAGTGTTAAGCATGCATATACATATGGCTGTTTTCTTTAGGTCTAGAGGAAACAGCTATTTGTATCTACATACTTGAAAATCTCCATGCAGGGTTATCATGAATAAAATAAATATGTCTGGCGACTGTGCTACACATCATGTTACCCATGGTGGTAACACATCATTGTAGTTGTTGTCCCTCTTGACCAAAACATCAGTGACCATCTGCCCTCCAGTTGGGCATTTTCATTCCTCTTTTTGGCCCCTCGTAGTCTCTCATTCCGATGAGGCGGCAACACTCACAGTCACCACCTAATTAATTAATTAAGAAGACCTAACGGCCTCAATTAAGAGCTGTTGGTGCTCTGGATACGGGGCCCCCAGGTAATTTAATCTAACTAAATTAAATCAGTTGCAGAGTTGGAACGTTCTGTAAGGTGATCCAATTAGCACTGATATGTTTAGTCAACGCTCTTCAAACATTGCACTGAACTGTCAACTTCAACTGCAAATAAAGCAGAACTCGCATGAAATGATTTCCGATCGTGTAATCCTCCAACTGGACAGACAAAATAGAACACGGTTGAGATGCAATGGATTTAGTGTCTCTACTGCATCCCAACAACTGTGGTACTTTTTATCTGATCATGTGACTGCTTCTCATCCAACACTGCATCCCAACAACCATGGTACTTTTTATCTGATCAGGTGGGAGCTTCTCATCCAACACTGCAGCCCAACAACCATGGTACTTTTTATCTGATCAGGTGGGAGCTTCTCATCCAACACTGCAGCCCAACAACCATGGTACTTTTTATCTGATCAGGTGGGAGGTTCTCATCCAACACTGCATCCCAACAACCATGGTACTTTTTATCTGATCAGGTGGGAGCTTCTCATCCAACACTGCAGCCCAACAACCATGGTACTTTTTACCTGATGAGATGGGAGCTTCTCATCCAACACTGCAGCCCAACAACCATGGTACTTTTTATCTGATCAGGTGGGAGCTTCTCATCCAACACTGCATCCCAACAACCATGGTATTTTTTATCTGATCAGGTGGGAGCTTCTCATCCAACACTGCATCACAACAACCATGGTACTTTTTATCTGATCAGGCGGGAGCTTCTCATCCAACACTGCATCCCAACAACTATGGTACTTTTTATCTGATCAGGTGGGAGTTTCTCATCCACCACTGCACCCCAACAACCATGGTACTTTTTATCTGATCAAGTGGGAGCTTCTCATCCACCACTGCACCCCAACAACCATGGTACTTTTTATCTGATCAGGTGGAAGCTTCTCATCCAACACTGCATCCCAACAACTATGGTACTTTTTATCTGATCAGGTGGGAGCTTCTCATCCAACACTGCATCCCAACAACTATGGTACTTTTTATCTGATCAGGTGGGAGTTTCTCATCCACCACTGCACCCCAACAACCATGGTACTTTTTATCTGATCAGGTTACAACTTCTCATCCAACAACACCAACAACAAACGCTCCCTCGCTCATATCGACCGAACTATCGAAATTGTTGTTGAATGTTTCCTTTTACGAGCGACTCGTCACCGATATGGCCGTGGACAAAAAAAAATGTTACCGGTATCGTCGCAGAGATAAGGTTATAGTTACCATAGGATAAAATGCTCTGATAATCGGGATGATCACCTAGAGCGCAATAAAGATAAACATTGCTCGGCAACGATAAAAAAAATCTGTTTATGAATTAGGATTAGCAGAAATAATACCAAATTATCATTTACTGCTTCACATTTTAGTTTAATGAGAAACCTGCCTGCCGTAATAATTGAACAGCTATGTTGAGTGCAAAGCTCCGTTTAGTTGAATTGTTCGTGGAAAATGTCTAGTTTGTGTCTTCTATTTAAGATTAACTTATACCGAATAATGGCCTGTTACTGTAGACCCAGTAGAATAGTGTAGCAAGTAATCAGCTATATTTTAATCCAGCAAAAATGCAAAATTATTCATTTTAAAGTCTGAAATAATAGTATAATGCCCACTAAGTTTGTAGAGCGTCTTTCGTCGAACTGATCTTTTCAAATGCGGGTCCGAGCCGTCTAAATCGGGCCAAACTCCCAACAAGTGAGGCTCCTTTGTTTGGAAGCTTCCGAGAGCCATTAGGTAAATGAAGCTGTAACTTCTTCAGTTGGCTTAATCTCCCTGGAATGACAGGGCCTCTCTTGGTCGTCCGAGTGTTTGCAATGATCAGCGAAGGTTATGGTGATCCATGATCTTCTAAGTGCTCATGAGAGATCAACATAAGAGCTGACATTCTCTGATCTTCTGTGTGATTGATTCCAACGACCGGCAACTGTAATAGAATTCTTCCACTACTCCTAGTGATTGCTGGCAATCAGCAAACGTGACTGCAACGCTGATCTTTTCTCACATGTAAGCCGCCTATCTTTCCACATCAACAATCAAACGTTGCACGTCACAATACATCAACAGTTCTACAACCGCATTTCTTTCCACATCAACAATCAAACGTTGCACGTCACAATACATCAACAGTTCTACAACCGCCTATCTTTCCACATCAATAATCAAAAGTTGCGCGTCGCAATACATCAACAGTTCTAAAAACCGCCTATCTTTCCACATCAATAATCAAAAGTTGCGCGTCGCAATACATCAACAGTTCTAAAAACCGCCTATCTTTCCACATCAATAATCAAACGTTGCGCGTCGCAATACATCAACAGTTCTAAAAACCGCCTATCTTTCCACATCAATAATCGAAAGTTGCACATCACAATACATCAACAGTTCTAAAAACCGCCTATCTTTCCACATCAATAATCAAAAGTTGCGCGTCGCAATACATCAACAGTTCTAAAAACCGCCTATCTTTCCACATCAATAATCAAAAGTTGCGCGTCGCAATACATCAACAGTTCTAAAAACCGCCTATCTTTCCACATCAATAATCGAAAGTTGCACGTCACAATACATCAACAGTTCTAAAAACCGCCTATCTTTCCACATCAATAATCGAAAGTTGCACGTCACATTACATCAACAGTTCTGAAACCGCCTTTCTGTGCACACCAATAATCGAACGTTGCACGTCACAATACATCAACAGTTCTGAAAATTTCATGTGTGTTCTTTTTTGTCATGAGTGCGCAGAGTGTTGGTCTCTCTTTACAAATGACTTCCATAGAAAGCTGAAAGTTGTTGGTTCGAGGCTACGTGGCTTCAAGTGAGACATTCTGGCCCGTGCCTTGAATGACACGAGTAAGGAAGGCTACCAGCGCAAGCTGGGGAGAGAGAGTCTAAATTTATTTTGTGACTAAGGAAAGTGCTAGACAATCCTCAACGACGCGCCAGAATAGTTTGTTGTGCAATTACTTTTTTCCTAAAAGTACCAACGGACTGGCTTCTATCCCCCTCTGGCGGTTCGGTCTGAAGAGAAACACCTCTTACTAAAGTTATCGCTTCTGTTCTTTATCCTCTAATGTTTCAATAGACTAGTGTGTCAGTTGGGCCTGAATGATAACAGTTCCTTCTTTCTTGTGTTCTCGCAAGCTCTTCCTGATATGTACCTATCGACCCATTTGTTAGCCTCACCTGAAGGGCACGAAGTTCTGCCCTTAGATTCCATAGGATTGTTACCAATGCAAAGCCTTTGTAAATATCAAGTGCATGAGCGTGTCAGAAGATTCATTTCTTGGACAGGGTAGTCAAAAACCACTTCAGATTCAGAAAATGTTTGCATTTTTGCATTAGTGATTTTCAGTGGACCTGATTTACATCGCTTACCGTAACCCATGTACCTATGTATTTATGTGTCCGTTAGTCTTTACCTAACGAGCAATAAAATGCCCACATCAGCCAACAATCCTCACTCAAATCAGTTAGATGTTGAAATAATGAACGCTATAAATTAATTGAATACCCAAACTTAACGCATTAAATATTACCGAGGGAGAGACTCGAAGTGAGCCAAAACGTCGAAGAACTTGTTGACGCTTAGTGATAAGAGTGACCTTTACAATATATGCGTAACTGCTACTGGATTTTATTTTTGAACTAACTTGACATTGATTGTCAGAAGGTGATCTAATGTGAGACAGTGATGACAGTGATCTGTGCACATCCTCATCTTACAAGCTTTATAATTATCAATTCCTGATTGTAACTCTCTTCCATTTGCTAACACTGTGCCGTAAACGACATGATCATCAACCCACTATCGCACCTAAATTACCGCTCTCGAATTGCTGCCTGCAAAACATCATTTTCTTTCCCGCCTCATAATAATTAACAAATACTTTACCCATCCAATCTTGCGTCAAATAATCAACCATTATATTCAGAACACGTCTGCACTAGAATTGTATAATTTTATTTGAAACCAGCAAGGATACTTGGCGATCCAGGGAGACTAATATCAAGCCAAATGAAATATCCTAATGAAGCTTGAGCGGGAAGGAAATAGAGTTCGTACTTCAAATAGAGATGCATACCTTAGAATATTCATTAACGCAACAGATCTTTCTACAATGTTTGGAAACAATTTAATAACAGTAGTAGTAGTAGGCCTGGGATGGGCTGAAAAGGCCATTATAGAAGTATTCCAAAATTAAATTTGTAGTACAACTAGCCCACCCTAAATGAAATGCCCATCGTTCATGGGCTGTCGGAAGCTGGAAACTCCAACGATGGTTGTTGCTGCTGAAGAAGTTCTCGGCCATTGATATTCTAAATGATGTTTGCTTCAGTTATTGTCCGTTGATTCTGTTCCTTGGGTTATAGCTCTCTAGCTCTAGTAAATCCGTTTAGTTATTTGAATTGTTCTGATGTATATCTCTGCATTGTGATATAATTGGGAAAAGCATATGCCAGTTTTTTCTAATTGAACCAAATTGAGAGTGATATTACCTTGCCGACCCCACCTTCTCCCCCCTCTCCGCTAATGGATGGGATCAGGAAGAGAAAAATATTGTTCGGTCGGCAGTGAAAAGACCAGCGATCAAAACGTCCCTCGACTTCAAAGCCGCCCACTCCTGTGACAAAAGGACGGGATGCGGGATCGGGCGGATATCTTGGATTAATAAATGGGTCAGTCTGATTCGCACCATTGGTTATTATTGGAATGATCTATACACA
>SDVV010043808.1:0-10217 GCA_016164225.1 Gammarus roeselii
TACATCCACTCAACTCCGCTTTCATCCCCATTTTCACCAATCTCCCAGCTTCCATCCTCACGATGTGCCCGGACCATCTAAGAACACGTGAGTTTACTGTCCTCAAAATTCCTCTCCGTCCCCGTTTTTATTTAAACAACGTCGTTATTGATCCCATCTCTCAGCGTCAAACATTTCAACTCGTGAAACCTTCTGCCTTCTTCTCTCTTCTGCTCTCCCTCCAACTCTCAGCCCCGTGAAACACAGTTGGGACAACTACCCCCTTACAACCTACTCTCATCCACATACGGCGGAACAATGCAAATTCGCAATACTCACTCTGGTTCATTCAAAATTGCTCACTCTCCTCCTCCCTCCTCTCGCTACCGGGTTCAAATGCAATCACAAACGCTCATTTTTCTATACCCTAACTCAACTTCTACCCACATCAATCTAGAGGAAATCTTCTTCCGTTCAATCACGCTGCTGGCCCAACGATCACTCAATATCAACATCATATTTTCACGTGCCCAACCTTTCCCACCATCCAGCTTTCTTCCACTCACCACGTCAAACTCACATTCACCCCTACCCTTTGTCTTACTCCGTACCAACACATCAAACTTCTTTCTCGCACACATCTGACCATTTTTTTCCTCTTTGCTTCATTCGTACTACAGATACGCACATCCAGCAACCCTAGCGAAAGGGTTCGGAGATGCGTGAGCTTCTCCTCCCCGTCCGCTTGAGTTGCCATCTTCGGGGACGGAATCTACAGAGGAAGGTAGCCCCGTCTCCCTCGTTCCGCTCCTATTAGTCTCCTCCTATGAGACGTAAGGGCGATGGTAGCAGAATGTTTGATATGGTAGGAGTAGAAAAACATCCACAATGGTAGGTTGTTACTGGGACAGATCTGATCAAATACAGAAGACGAAGCGTGAAATGATATTTCCTTTCAACAAAATGACGATCATCAGGAATTGGAAGACTGCGACATCGAATGGCGTCCTGGAATCCCAGATTTGACTCCAATTGTTTTATATGTCGTGTTATCTGAAAGGCAACGTCTTCACAAAACCACCTACCGATTGTGACGATTGGAGAACTCGTCTCACAACTGAAATAGGTTTCTTGAAAGCAAATTCAGTTCGAAATCAACAATTTCTGGCATCAATACGATTTCGAACTTAAGTATACATCTCTTGAAATGGCGGTCTTGTTGAAGGCTATCTAGTACAATAGATTTTGATAAAAAAAATGAAAATATGTCAATTAATTACTCAAATCTGCTTTGCTTTCCAATAGTTACTCGTTTTATTCTGTACAAATTCACATGCATCGAGATATTTTGTTTCATTTTCTTTAGTTCTCACGCAAATGGCTTTTCGGCGGTCTTTACTCAAAAGCATGCGTTTCAAATACAGCAGTGTATCAATTTAAATGATACTTTGTACCATTTTAAGTAACTGATTAGGAATACCTTACTTTTTTAAATAAATTATTATATTTCTTAAATGGGTGGGCATTTTTTTGGACACCCTCTAATGTTTTACTTGAAATTTCATATAATTATTTCCCTCTAATTATTTCACAGTCGGGTTTATAATTTTGGCAGTTCAGGGTTCTATCCACCCCCTCACCAACATTCCAAAGACACCAACTGCAGATTTAGTCAGCAAGTCCAATTTATATGGTAATTCTACGATGAAGCCCGCGCTTTCTTGACATTCCATGGAAAATTGGCTCCTTGGCTACTTATATCTGTCCTAATAAACAGAAAAAGTTGTATTTATTTATGCCCTGTAATTTTATGTAACTGACAAGGCTAGCAAATTATTCACACTTGATACATTGTGGCTTCCGTCTGAAGAAAACATAATTAACAGAACTTTGGAGTTCAGATCCTGTCAGCAAGTATAATGGTTGTTTAATCACTTATGCCAGGTAAGTAGTGACACATGAATACGAAGTCAATAAAATAGTGAAGGGAATCAATAATATAGTATGGTTTAATGGTTGGTGTGCTTGAGCTATGAATAAGGAAATACTTAAGAAAGTTGTTTCATGTATTATAGGAGTTTTCAATGAACATGTTTTAGGGGAATGATTGTATATAATTAATATGACAAAGGATTTACGCAAAGCCTGTAATCACAGACCAGAACAGAAAATGAATTGCCTCTTGTGACATGTTTGATAATTACGGTCCATGAACAAGCGTCGCTGTACACTGAGAGCTGCTCTATAATGGGGTCTCCCCACGACAGTTTGATGAACACCTTTCTTTGTTCATTGCCTCATAGATCTGCTCTACAGCTTCTGAAGCCGAGCCACTAGAGACCTTCTGTAGATCTCATCAACTGCACAGCTATGCTCATTAATAAGCTCTGTTGCCTACTGAACAGATGTCAAAAATCTAGTATAATTTAGGCGATGTGAATGACTTTACTTAGTGTAAAGATCAAATCAAGAGGACGTCCAAATGGTAATCAATACTTTTAACGCTTACACTGTAGTGACCTTTTTGGAAATGCACACACCGAAGTCAGCATAGGAGAATGTATACATGTATACAAGTTTCTAAAAGACTCTCGACTCTTTCATCCATTCAACATCAGATACATAAGCAATAACTTCTTGCATTTTTGTGTGGAATTTCGTCTAATGGATTAGATTGGAATTTCGTCTAATGGATTAGATTGGAATTTCGTCTAATGGATTAGATTAGAATCAGAAAAAAACGAGCACAAGTGTTCATGTCGAGCTGTTACCACGAAAGAAGGGTGGGTCTCGATTTGATTTTGGCCTCATTTCTACCAGAGCCTCAACGTGAGTAATAATAGGCTCCCCCGTAGGGCTCACTGATCATGGAGTCCAGTAGGCTTTGCACACCTCGGTGTGCAAGAAAAACATGACCATTTGAACATTTCAGTCGTGTCAGACGCACGCTGGTGCGCACAAAAAATAACGTTTAGACGAAACGGACCTCCGCTTTCAATCATTTAGAACTTCATGAGTAATATGTATGCGCGCTAGTGCGTACAGGTAGCATAGTCTGGATAGGTCCAAGGTTTACGGCTACACGGAAAAAGTAAGCTCCGACAGCAACGCAACACAATGTTTACAGCTACGCGGTCTGGTTCAGTTAATGAACATTTTATTTATTCGGGAAAGATAAAGACTAAGACGAAACGAATCGAAAACCAGCCTCCAACCTCTAAAAATTTCAAGAGTAATATGTACGCACGCCAGTGCGCGCAGATGGTATATTCGAAATTAGTACAAGGTTCACGGCTACACGGACAAAGTCAGCTCCGACAGCAACGCAACACGAGGTTAGAGAGAATAGACCAACAATAACGTTGGGAGACTTATTTAAATTATCACAGTGATATCATCGGAAAAAAACTCTAGTCCGTAGCCAGGAATCGAACCCGGCGTCACAGGTAGGAGAGACCAGCACGCATATAACAGCACAGTGATAACAGAGGAGCGTGTTAGTCTAGCCAAAACAGTACAATGTGCACGAAGGCTTGAATCAAAACTTTTGTTGTGTTGGATGGCCTCGTGCACTGCGTGCTGGTCTCGCATACCAGCGACGTCGGGTTCAATTCCTGGCTACGGACTATAGGTTTTTTCCGAGGATGACATCACTGTGACAATTTAAACACGAGGTTCACAGCTACGCGGTCCAGTTAAATTATAGTAGTTTTCATTTTTCAGGTAAGATGAAGACTCAGACAGAACGAATCCCCGCATCCAATCATTTAGTACTGCAAGAGTAATATGTACGCACACTAGTGCGCACAGGTAGCATCGTCGAGACCGGTACGAGGTTTACGGCAACACGGACAGAGTCTGCTCCGACAGCAAAGCATCACAGTTCATTTTATTTATTTGAAGAAGATAGACGAAATGAAACCCCACGCCTCCAATCATTTAGAACTTCAAGAGTAATGTCTACACACGCTCGTGCGTACAGGCAGCATCTTCGAGCCTGGTACAAGGTTTACGGCTACTCGGACAATGTCAGCTCCGGCAGAAGCGCAATGCAATGTTTACAACTACACGGCCTTATTCGGTTCAATTACAATTTGTTTATTCAGGAAGATAAAGACTCAGACGAAACGAATACCCACCTCCACCCCCTCAGAACCTCAAAGAGTAATGTGTACGCACAGGTAGTATCGTCAAAATCGGGACAAGGTCAACGGCCTCGCGAATCAGATCAACTCCAACCGCAACGCATGATTTGATCTGATTTGGCCTCATTTCCACCAGAGCTTCAACATGAGTCAATAGATTAGAGTGCCGAGGCTGTCTAGCGCACTGGAGTCATCGTCCTTCTGGCGCCAAATGTCAAACCAGCAAATACTTCTTTTAATGTTAGAGTTGGGTTTACTACTGCGCAAAGTCAAGGTCCTTTACGCGGCGAACGTCTATGGTATGTACGGGTGCCACTGGAGGTACAGGAACTCCGTTCGTGCTGAGGCCATAAGGTCCCAGCACTTCCTGGATAGTATTAAGGAGGAATAACATACTACCTACCCTACTTCAGAGCCCCAAGGATCCGCAGTAGTCCTTAAGGTGTCGGGCTACACGCTCCAACACCTGCTGAGGGGGAAGATGCAGAAGAGACAGAAAACGGGCATCCCATGCATAAGACCTACACTAGGTGTAGGAAATTTCACGCAGGAGAACAACAACAATGGAAAGAAGAAGAAATAGTCGTAGAAACAGGTTGCATGAAAGGAAGAGCGCAACTTGGCTGTTATTTGCCACCCGAAAGGAGAAGTTAGAACCGGTATGCGTATGCTTGAGAGTGCGTGTCTGTGTGCGCGTGCGTGCGTGTGTATGTGTGTGTGTGTGAGTTTGTGTGCAACGACTCTTAGGAGAGTTGTTAAGGAGTCTGAGACAAGTTAAAGGAAATTTGAACTAAACGTAAGGTGTAAATGAGGTAAATAAAAGGTAAGCAAATCAGGATGAGGGAGAAAAGGAGAGATAGTGAAGGGTGAAGAAGAGGGTCCACCCCCCCTAGGCATCTGTTAGGTTCACTGGCCTCATGAAGTTACGGCCCAACCGGTGGGTGAACACCCTAATTTCCCTTCAGAAGGGTGGGGATAATCAACGAAGCCCTAGAAATTCACGCACACCTGCAGGAGAATGAAAATTGTTAGCATTGAAAAGTGAAGGCCCACAGTTACTATCACTACTACCCGGAGCATTTCAGCCTCGGAGAAAAAATGGTCGAGTGTCATATGGACATTCGCAGAATCCAGGCTAAGGAAGATGGTTGATTTGATTTGATCCTCAATTCCACCAGAGCCCTAACGTGAGTCATAATAGGCTCCCCGTAGGGCTTGATGATCATGGATTCCTATAGGCTCGCACGCCTCAGTGTGCGAGAATAAAAACGCTTTCACAGTTAGAAAAATACGAGAATTTTAGCAATGTCAGACGCGCGCTGGGGCGCATAAAAAAAACGCTTAGACGAAACTGACCTCCACTTCCAATCATCTAGAACTTCAAGAGTAATATGTACGCACGCCAATGCGCACAGGTACATCGTCGAGGCTAGTACACGGTTTACGGTTACACGGGCAAAGTCAGCTCCGACAGCAACTCAACACAATGTTTACAGCTACGCGGTCTGGTCAAGTCGAGGCATAATTTAGTTATTCACGTAAGATAAAGACTCAGACGAAACGAATCCCTGCCTTCAACCACTCAGAACTCCAAGAGTAATTTGCACGCGCGACAGTGCGCACAGATAGTATCGTCGAAATTGATACAAGGTCTACGGCTTCACGGATTAGATCAAATCCAACCACAACGCGTCACAGGGTTCACAGCTACGCAGTCCAGGTCAACCCCAGAAACTACATATGGTCCGTGCACGCGCGAGCGAGCACAGAGTGAAGAAAAGACACCTATTCACAAAATCACAAAGAGAAACTCCAGCACAAATTCACTATCATTATATATTATACATGCCAAAATTGCGGATCGGGAAGAAAGTAAGGGCAGGTTCGTTACGGGCAGAAAAACTGCTCGGATTATTGATTTCGCACTCATTGTTTAAATGAATAAGGGGGGGCAGAGGTCCCTTGTGTCCCAATAGACGCCGACAAATCCCGGAGGGTAACCCAAGTCCCCCGGGTCTTCTCGAGCTCCCCGGGTCCCCCGAGACCCCCCGTCTCAGCTCATCTCGGCTTGACTCGAATTATTTCGGCCAGTCTCGGCTCGTCGCGACCAACTCGACTCTCCTCCACATGTTTCGACGGATCTCGACGCATATCGACCAGCCTCGACGCATATCGATCAGCCTCGACGCAGCTCTCCCCCTCTGCGCTAGTGATTATGTAGACTGTAATAACAAACATTTTTACTCAAGCATTTTAGGGTGAGCGGGTGACAGAGGTGTCTCGGGTCCCAAAAGAGCCCAACGAATCCCGTAGGGTGACCCAAATCCCCCAGGGGCCCCCGAGCTCCCCGGGTCCCCTCGTCTCAGCTCATTTCGGCTTGTCTCCAATCATTTAAGCTAGTCTCGGCTCGTCGCGACCAACTCTACTCGCCTCAACATGTTTCGACTGATCTAGACTCACCTCGACCAGCCTTGATGCGACCCTTGCCCTCTGCGCCAGTAATTCGTGGTCTGTAATAGTTAATTGTTCGACTCAAGCATTTCACGTACATACTTTTTCTGTGTATGGGTTTTACAGCGTGGGGAGAGGGGAGCAGGGGTTTCAGAGTTCAGAAGAGCCTCAAGTGGGTCCCGAAGTGTTTCTCAGGGGGGTCCCAAAGGGTCTCAAGGTTGTCCTAAAGGGCCCCGAAAGGGTTCAAGTGGTTCATCCCAAATCCTCCTGGCCTTCAAAGACCCCGGGTTCCCGAAACCCCCGGGGCCCTCGTGTCCCGCGGGTCCCACGAGTACCCCTCATTCGTCGCCGCGCCAGTGGACCCGTCTCCACTCGCCTCAACCTGCCTCGACTCGCCTCGTCCCCTCTACGCACAGTGCCAGTCAAGACTTTCACTCTCTAAGATCAACCATTTAGCCATCAAAACGCCTAGCTGTACTCGGACATTTATTAGGCGCCCAGTAGAGAGCAAATTCTACCACCGTAGGTTGGACTACACTAACTAACACACCGCATAGTCCAACTAGGGCTCCTGAGGGCGTCTAACGATGCATAATTATATAACTGATCCAAAATGAATCACCATGAAAAAAGAACACAGATAAATAATAGAGCCCACGAAATAAGAAATACTAAAATACTAAAATAAAGTGTTAATGATCTATAAAATGAATAATCAGAGATTCGATTAGATTGACGAGGCCTTCTAGCGCACTGGAGTCGTCGGCCTTCTGGGACCGAATGTCAAACCTAGCAAATACTGCTGCATCATGTTAGTCCTCGTTTTTATTCTTCTTTTATTGGTCGAGTTAGGTTTACTATAGTGCAAAGTCAAAGTCCTTTACGCGGCGAACGTCCTTGGTATGTACGGGTGCCATAGGAGGTACAGGAACAACTAAGGGGCCGAGGCCATATGGTCCCAGCACTTCCCGGATGGTAGTAAGGAGGAATATCACACTACCTACCCTGCTTCAGAGCCCCAAGGATCCGCAGTAGTCCTTAAGGTGCCGGGATACACGCTCCAACACCTGCTGAGGGGGAAGATGGAGAAGGGACAGAAAACGGGGATCCCATGCATGAGATCTACACTAGGTGTAGGGAATTTCAAGCATGAGAACAGGGAGAATGGAAAGAAGAAGAATGAATAGTGGTTGAAAAAGGTTCCATGAATGAAAGAGCGCAACTTGGTTGTTATTTGCCATCCGAAAGGAGGAAAGTTAGAACCGGTTTGTGAATGTTTGAATGTGCGTGTATGTGTGTGTGCGTACGTGTGTACGTGTGTACGTGTGTGTGTGTGTGTGTGTTTGTGTGCAACGACTATTAGGAAAGTTGTTAAGAAGTCTGAGACAACTTAAAGGAAATTTGACCAACATAAGATGCATTTGAGGTAAATAAAAGGTAAGCAAATCAGGATGGGGGATTTGATTCTCATTTCCACCAGAGCCTCAACGCAAGTCATAATAGAATCCCCCATAGGGCTCGATGATCATTGATTCCAGTAGGCTCGCACGGCTCAGTGTGCGAAAAAAAACACCTTTCATGCTGTTAGTTAGGAAATGTGAACATTTTTGCAATGTCAGACGCACGATGGTGCGACCAAGAAAAACGCTTCAACGAAACTTATCTCCGCTTCCAATAATTTAGAACTACAGGAGTAATATGTACGCACGCTAGGGCGCACAGGTATCATCGTTGAGATTGGTACAAGGCTTATGGCTACTCGGACAAAGTCAGCTCCGGCAGCAACGCAACACAATGTTTACAGTTAAGCGGTCTAGATACGTAGAGGCACAATTTATTTATTCAGGTAAGATAAGGACTCAGACAAAACGAATCTCCGCCTCGAACCACTCAGAACTCCATTAGTAATGTGCACGCCCGACAGTGCGCACAGATAGTATCGTCGAAAATGGTACAAGGTCTATGGCTTCACGGATTAGATGAACTCCAACCGCAACGCGTCACAAGGTTTGATAGCTACGCAGTCCAGGTCAACCCCAGAAACTACATAGGGTCCGTGCACGCGCGAGTGAGCACAGACTGAAGAAAAAACACACATTCACAAAATCACAAATAGGAGCTCCCGCACAAATACACCAGCATTATTATACAAGACAAAATTGTGGATCATGAAGGAGAAAGTATGGGCAGGTTCGTCATGGCAGAAAAACTGCTTTGATTAATGATTTCGCCCATATCGCTTAGGGGATAGGTGGGTGAGGGGCAAAGGTCCCTTGGGCCCCAAAAGAGCCAGATGAATCCCGGAGGGTAACCCAATTCCCCCCTGGTCTTCCCGAGCTCCACCGCCCCTCGAAAACCCTCGTCTCAGCTCATCTTGGCTTGTCTCGAATCATTTCGGCCAGTATCGGTTCGTCGCGATCAACTCGACTCGCCTCAACATGTTTCGACTGATCTCGACCAGCCTCGACGTGGCTCTCCCCTTCTGCACCAGTAATCATGTGGACTGCAATACCATTATTTTCCCTCAAGCGTTTTAGTGTGGGAGTGTGGTGACAGAGATACCTCTGGTCTCAAAAGAGCCCGACGAATTCAGGAGGGTAACCAAAGTCCCCCGAACTCCCCGGGTCCCCTCGTCTCAGCTTATCTCGGCTTGTCTCGAATAATTTCGGTCAGTCTCGGCTCGTCGCGACCAACTCGACTTGCCTTAAAATATTTCGGCTGATCTTGACGCACCTCGACCAGCCTCGACGCGACCCTCACCCTCTGTGCCAGTAATCCGCGGTCTGTAATTATCAATTGTTCTACTCGAGCATTTCACATATAAATTTTTCTGTGTATGGGTTTTACAGCGTGAGGAGAGGGAAGCAGGGGTCCCAGGGTTCAGAGGGGCCTCAAGCAGGTCCCAAAGTTTCTTTAGGTGGTCCCAAAAGGTTTCAAAGGTGTCCCAAAGGGCCCCGGAAGAGTCCAAGTGGGTTCTCCCAAATCCAACCTGGTCTTACAAGTCCCCCGACTCCTCCACGCACAGTGCCATTCAAGACTTTCACTCTCCATGATCAACATCAACATTATTTCAACATTTAGCCATCAAAACGCCTAGCTGTGCTCAGACATTATTTTATTGGGCGCCCGGTAGAGCGCAAATTCTCCCACCGTAGGTTGGACTAGACTAACTAACACACCGCATAGTCCACCTAGGGCCCCTGCGGGCGTCTAACGATACGTAATTCAATGACTGATCCAAAATTGATCACCATGAAAAAAGGGCACAGATAAATATTAGAGTCCACGAAATAAGGAATACTAAATTACTAAAATAAAGTGTTAATTTTCTATAAAATGAATAATCATCCATCCAACCCAAGGCTTCAACAGGACTAAAGTCTCGTTGGACGGTCGTCGATATTGCTAGGTCCTGCGTTGACGTCTTCAGCTTCCTGCTCAGAGAGGCCGGTCGTTTGGCCTAGTAGATTCCTGATTTCCTGAATATTCCTGGTCAGCTCATCAATGCGGTCGTTTCTCCAGTGGCCATCGGCTGAGGTGGCGCTGGTAGTCTTTGAGTGGCTGAGGTTCTTCGCTGTTGGGATCTTGGAATTAGTCCCTCCGGAGGCGATGCTGGCCCTTCCAAAAAGAAGTTCCCTCCTT
>SDVV010043809.1:0-10217 GCA_016164225.1 Gammarus roeselii
TGTGAGAGGAGGAAGCTTCGAGTGAACGTGTGTAAGAGTGAAGTAATGAGATGCTCGAGGACTGTCGATGCGAGCAAAATTAGTGTCACCCTAAATGGAGAGCTCTTGGAGGAAGTTCTGTGTTTTAAGTATCTGGGCTCCCATATGGAGAAAACTGAACTAGTGGAAACTGAAGTGAAGGAGGGATGTAAAGTGTTGGGTGCACTAAAGAGTGTAATGAGCTGTAGGACGTTGGGGATGGAAGCTAAGAGAGGGCTGTATGAGGGTGTTGTTGTCCCAACTGTACTCTACGGAGCTGAAGTTTGGGGGTGAGAGCAGAGGAGAGAAGAAGGTTGAATGTTTTCGAGATGAAGTGTTTGAGGAGCATGGCTGAAGTAACGCTGAGAGACCGAATCACCAACGACGTGGTTCGAAGCAGAACAGGGATGGTGAAGAAGTTGGAGAACAGAGTGGATTTGCGTGTACTGAGATGGTTCGGGTGCATGGAGAGAATGGATGAAGGGAGATTGGTGAAAATTGGTGATTAATGCGGAGGCGAGTGGTCGCAGGCCTAAAGGTAGACCGAAGTTTGGGTGGATGGATGGTTAGAAGCAGGCGTTGGGAAGGAGAAACATAAATGTGGAGGTGGTGAGAGAGCGTGCAATGAAGAGGCGCTGTCTGTTCATTGCCCTTGGCATCCCGCTGTCGGCATGGTCGTGGGTGGGGGGGGCTCGGTAATTATGACGCGGCGAGGGTAAACCAGTGAAAACTGTCGGGCCCTGCTGCTGACGACGGATCCTCGGACTGCACTAGTGACCCAGAGTGTATGTTGAGGGGGTACCGGCCGGACCCTTTAGCATAAAAAGGCTAAGTTGTGTGAGTGTATGAAGGTGTGAGGTGCTCCTTGCCGTTGGCCACCCCCCTTTCTGGGGGACGCGGCCTAGTGTCTGTATCTGAACATAAATATCAATGTATTTTATTTTTCAAGTTGTACTTTAGAGCAAATGTTTATCGATGTACATCATCTGATGGGCGACCTTCGCTGAACCAACTTCTACGTGCCTACAGGAAGTACTGGAACTTGAAACAGTCGACACGGTGGAAATAATTTGGATAACCCGTAAGTGAAACTGTGTGACTTCCTGTATGTTTCAAGCATGGCGTCTGGGCGAGATCTGCCACAACCAGAAAGTACTGAAATTATAGTAGTGCAAGATCCCTACTGAGTTTCCAAGATCACTTGTCAACACGACTTGTTCCGTCAGGAGGGCTGGCGAGGTAGTTTCCATATCCCAACTCTTAACTCCCCTTACCGTCTCCTTCAACGAGTGTGTTAACACTCAGGGAGTGTGAAGATCCCGTGCCTATTCTCATGTTCACCGCCAGGCATCTGTTAGTTTCACGGGCCGCACGGAGTCACGGTCCTACCAAGGGGAGTGAACACAGCCCGGCACCTTATGGACTACTGCGAATCCTTGGGGCTCTGAAGCGGGGTACAGTAGGTAGTATGTTAATCCTCCTTACTGCCACCCGGGGAGGGCTGGTATCATATGGCCTCAGCACCTTAGGAGGTCCTATACCTTCTGTGGCACCTGTGCATACCTTAGACGTTGGCCGCGTCGAGGACATTGCACCTAACTCAAACATTGAAAGAAGTAGAAAAACAAAGACTAACTTGATGCAGCACTGTTTGCTGGCTTGACAATCAACGCCAGAAGGACGATGGCTCCAGTACGCTGGAAAATCTCGTCACTCTGATCTATTCCTCTGTTGCATTGGGCTTTAGATCTTTCACCTCTCAGTGGTCAGCCTCCGCACCCTTGCGGTATAGAAGTTTTGTTCAGGACGGCTTTAGGGGTAGTTTCATGTTAGGTTATACGTTTTCTTTGTAGACTCCCTCATCAAGAGTGTACCTACACAGATTGACGATTACGTTGCCACCCTAGAGTAATTCCTAGCCCTGGTCCCTTAACGTCTCCGGTTTGTCCACCCGATATCTGACTGCCCTGCACCAGTCCATCTCTCTTTCTCGCCCAGTCCTTGTGACGTGCCTGCGTGATGTCTTGAATCATTCCGCAGTCAGATGGGGGGCACGGTTCTCTTCCTTCCCTCCTACTGGAGGTATCCTGCTTCTCTCTTAACACTAAGAAGATACAAATACCAGGAAAAATCCCCCAGGTAGGGGGGTGGCCAGCGGCAAGGCGCACCTTACAATCCTCTCATACAAATAAAATGAAATTCTCTCATACACTCACACAACTTAGCCCTCCTGCGCTTAAGGGTTTGGCCGGAAGACCCCGCAACACGCACTCTGGGTTATGAGTGCTGTCCGAGGTTAGTGTACGCAGCAGGGCCCGTCAGTGTGACCGGTTTCCCCCTGCCGGTCGTGTCGAGGTGACTAAGCCCTCGACACACCTACGACCATCCCGTTTCTCAACGAGATGCCTAGGGCGAGAAAGCACATAAGGGCAGCGTCAAAAATTATCCAGTCACAATCATTCTCCACTCTCGCCTATTCATTGCACGCTCTCGCGCTACTTCCACACTCAAGTCTCTCCTCCCTAATTCCTGCTTCACACCATCCATCCACCCAAACTTCGGTCTCCCTCAAGGCCTACGTCAACTCGCCTCTGCTTTCAACGCCAATTTTTTTACCTATCTCCCTTCATCCATCCTCACCATTTGCCCGAACGATCTCAGAACACACGAATCTACTCTGCTCTCTAACTTCTTACCATGCCCATTCAACTCGCACCGCGAGTTAAACGTCACACTAGCCATGCTCCTCAAATATTCCGACTCGAAGACGTTCAACCTTCTCCTTCTGCTCTCACCCCTCAAAGTCTCGGCCTCATACAGCACAGTTAGGAGAACTCTCTTGTCGTCCATTTACAACGTACCACTGACCAACTGGTTGGTTGATAATAGATACAAATCCTCCTGAGACAGTATCCCCGCAAATTATGACACCGAGGGTCCTTACATGCGCTACCTCTAAATAAAGGCTACCAAATAAGAACAAAATAAAATTCGATGATAAAAAATCTCAGGTTTTTTGGTAGGTATGCTATGTTGTGCTTGGATCACAGCTCCCGCCAAGGTGGTTTAGAGACCTTTGGGCATTGGGTCTGTAGGCCACGGCACTTTCCATTTAGCAAAGCGACGAAGATGACTCATTTAGTAATAATGCAATATATTTTAGAACGACTCTCGCTTACGTTAAAGGCTCACGCATAAAATGAGATTAAAAGATGTTGGAAGGGCTGAATGAACTAGGGTAACTTATTAATACAGTTTTTCATATACTAAGCCCCCCATCAAATTTCTGTTGCGCATTTGTATTGGAATACATTCTCACGTTCCCTGCTCATTCTGGCAGTAGATGTTCTATCTTATCGTCAATAAAGGGCATGGTGTTATACTTTCTTGAACAAAGATACAAGTTCACATTTGTAACACGATGTCTTGTGCCCCCTGTTATATCCAGATAAATTTGTACTTGCTGTTTTTTCATTTGTTTGCATTAACGACACAACTCAATTCTCGAGTATCTCTTTATGATTGTTCCGCTAAGAAAGAGCGTTAAACTCGTCTCTATTATGACCGTTTGTACCCTTGCAGACTGTCGGAGTTGCGCGAGCTGAGCGACGAAGTGCAGCAAAAGACGCTGGCCAGTCTGCCACCTTCCCCCTTCAGCTCCCACACTGCTCCAAACTCTCCCTCCTCCGGTATCATCACTCCTGAGTACACCTTGACGAGGGAGACGCAGGCCACCTCCTCCACCCTCATCAATTGGATCATGGGCCGCACCACACCCAGAGTCATGCACATCTGAGCATGTCTTGGATGCTCTGAAGTTTTACTACCGAAAGTAAGCGTCACCGTCACAAACTCTCTTGGTCGGTATGTGAAATTGACGTTCTGCTCTTGAAAATTGACTAAATCGCGCTAAAAATCTCGGTCGATCCAATCTTGTTACGTATAATTCATACTTTTAATTGTTTTGGTGAACTTCTGTGGAATTCATAGATCTTTATATAATCCTTAAAACGAAAAAAGTATATTTTACGCACGCATGCCAAAGGCTCTCCTTTAACACGGCAAGACGAGCGAAGTAGGAGAGGCCCACACCTCTCCAAACCCTATTATTAGGCCCGTGCTAAATTTGGAGTATGTTTGATGTGTAGGCGCTGAGTGAGGCGAAGGTGTAAGGTAGAGGCGGATGCGAGTCTGGTGCGGTGAATGGAGCCAAGCCAGGCGTGGAGGAAGGTTGGGCACGAGACGGTATGGTGTTGTTATTGGATGATCTGGTGGCTGATGGCGTTACGGAGTGAAATGAAGTGTCTTCTAAATTGACGGGGCTAAGGTTGAGTTGAGTTGAGAAATTTTATCCTTTGTAAGTGCCTACAGACCAGATTGCGAGAGGAGCAAGGAGGAGAGGGAGCAAATTTGGATTAACCTGAGTGTACATTGAAAGTTTGGAGGTTGATACAGCGTGGTGGCACTGGCGGATATGAAAGCGAGAGTTGAAGATAAGTTGGTGGTGAACGTGGTAGTGAGGTATGGCATTCCAGTGATGGATAGAGCGCTGATGGATTTTGTGTTGATTTCGAGGAGAGTGGTGGAGAGTCGGTTTGATGTGCGTGGTTTGGAAGGGGAGGCTATAGCCTAGTGTCTGATAATTTACTGGTGGAAGAAAGATTGAGAGTGGAGCTGAGATAGAAGGGAAATAAGGGTTGGAGGAGTTTCAGCAGCCGTTGAGCGAGGGTTGATTGATTTGGGCCTCATTTCCACCAGAGCCTCAACGTGAGTCATAATAGGCTCCTCCGTAGGGCGCGACTGAGCGAGGGACATGACATAGTGAGAAGGCAAGTCTGGGGAATGTTGGGGTAAAACGGAAGACATTTAGATTTGATTTGAGCCTCATTAAGACATTTTCAGACGTGCGAGAAATGTGTGGTGGACGGTTGTAGGAGAAAGGGTTGAGCGTGATGACTTGGATTAGATTACCTAGGCTTTTTGGTGCACTGTAATCAATATCCTTTACGAGTGGTGTAGCGTTGAGGTTGAAATCGCTGTGGCTCAGAAGAGAAGAGCCTTTGAGGAGTGGTTGCTAGCGAGGTCGGAGGTGGCCTAAGAAAAGATAAAAGAAGAATGAGGTGAAGCGTGTGGTGAGGAGGACAATGCGCTAGGCAGTGGTGAGAAAATTTTCAGAACTAGATATTTCCTGTATATTGAGGGGGTACCGGCCGGATCCTTTAGCACAAAAGGGCTAAGTTGTGTGAGTGTGAGCGTATGAGGGTGTGAGGTGCGCCATGCCGTCGGCCACTTCCCTTTTCTAGAGGATGCGGCCTAGTGTCTGTATCTGTATATTTCTTGGATAGAGGTGGAGAAGGCGAGGAAGGAGTTAGTGGAACTGTATACGGCCGTTTGTTGTCGGAGAGTGGTTGTGTACGGAGGAGGTGGGCTGAGTCTTCGGCGGAGTTGTTGAATGTCGAGGATATCAGAAAGGACGGCATTGTTACTGTGATTGGTGACACACAGATGCTGATTAGGGGCGAGTGAACTGGTGCGGGCATTACCAATGAAGTGTTGTGGGATGCGGTTGGTGTGATGGAATAACGGATAGCCCCTGGTTTAGACGGTGGTGCGACCGAATGCCAAAAGAGTGCTACTATATCTGGATTGTGTCGAGCGTGGCGCTGATTGCATTGTTTCGATAAGATCAAAGAAGATAGAAATGAATGCAGCAACTCAACGGGTATTAGTTTATTAGTAGTGGTAGGTAAGTTGTTCGGGAGAGTGCTAATCAAGAGGATGTATCGATTGCCGAAGAAAAGTGTGGCTGTGGGAGAAACTGTGCAGATCAGATTTTTACAGACAAGTCCGTGAAAAGTACCTAACAAAAGGGAAGGTTGTATTTTGCGCCTTCATGTATCTAGAGAAGAAGGTCTGTTGGGTTCATGGGCGTTACGGAATCGCTGCCCAACCGGGGAAAAAAAAAAACTTATTTTTTTTAGACTTACTCTTCTTCCCTTCACTATCTCTGCTTTTCTCTTGCATCCTGAATTTCCTTTTAATTTAATTTCTCTCATTTGCCTCTTGTGTGTAATTCACAAGTTTTGTAACTGAATAATTTTTTACATGTTTTCAATAGTCTTTGTACGTACCCCAGTCTTGTATTTTTTATATTCGGGTGGCTAATGCGCTCTTTCTTTGGTGTAACTTTTTCTCTCCCTTCTTGCTGTTCTCATGCATGAGATTCCTTTCACTTAGTGGAAATCTCGTAACAGGGCTCTCACGTGGATAAGACTTGACATGTGGAAACTGAGGTGAACTCCGGAAGGAAGGAATGACGAAATATTGGGTGCACTAATGTATAAGGAGCTTGTTGACTCAACAATGCTCAACGGAGCTGATAATTAGGTGAGTGTACGAGAGGTATGACCGTATTGACACAGAGGTGAGGGATATGATCGATTATGTCGTTGATCGAATTAGAATGGGGATGGTGAGGAAGTCGGAGGACCAAATTGATTCACGTGTTCTGAGGTGGTACGAGACCGCCCTACGGGGGAGTCTGCATTAACTTCGCGTTGGGACTCCGGTGGAACATGAAAGCAAATAATAAATAAATGAGGTGGTACGAGCACATGTTGAGGATGAATGATGGGAGTTCGGTGAAAAGGAGGATGAAAGCGGTGGTGAGCTGGCGTGTGTTAAGAGAAAACCCGTAGTTTGGCTTGATGGATGGCATAAAGCCGGCTTTATGGAAGAAGTGCATAAATGTAAAAGTACCGAGAGAGCGTGCAATGGATAGGCGTGAGTGGAGAATGGTAGTGAATGGATGAGTTCTGACGCGACCCTGATACGCTTTCCCGCCCTTGTCGAGTGTGCTTTGCGAGGTCCTCGCCGTCCCTTTAGCGCTAAAGGGCAATGTTTGGCTAAGTGTATGAATGCAAGTTGCGTCTTGCCGTCAGCCGCCCACTTTCATGGGAATTAGGCTTTGCGTCTGCATCTGTCGTAGGCTGCATGAACAAGTGTACAATCTTACAGTAATTGACCTGACCGCGCGAGATGTTTGATCTGTGCAGTATTCGCAAATTTGCTCTTTCAGGTTAGGCTGCACCTTTGCTTAGCTGGGAAGTTTAGTGAACAGAGCAGCACATTCTAGGCGGGTGTTCAGACTGTTCCGCTGCGTGAAGTGTTTACCAAAAGCGAAGCAACGATGTATACTCGTTCTTTGTGAGTGGTGGAGTGTATATGGTGACCTCCATGTTCAGTCGTGGATGTAATTGTATGTTTGACTTGGTTATTGTAAAACGAACTTTTGACTTCAATGACACCGTTTGTATTCCTTACGAAATCATTTACCGTGGAATTTAACACAAACTCTTCACGATCGCATTATTAATCTCCTATGCGACAAATACAGATTTTTTTTCTCATTTAACCTTTGAAATGTGCCTTGATTATGCCACACATGTCAGCCTACATTTCGATTCGAGAAGAGCAGCTTTTCAACGTTGCTATGATCCTTAGCAGATTGTGTGAGTGGAGGTTCGATTTGTGTACAGAGATTCGACTTTTAAATGCCACAACGTTTTGTTTGAGTTATCAAACTTTACTGCAGACATTTCAGCCGACGCCATTATTCCAGCACAGCTTCAGCAGAAGTCCTTTCACAAGATGTCTGACGTAAGGCGAACTAATCCGGAGGAGCTGACGAGACTCGTCGGCAGCGCCGGTGGATTGGACCCCTTACTCGTATCAAATCCATTACTTATGTTTGACACGCGAATGAATCTAAACGCACTGTCTTTGATTGCTATCAATAGCCGATAGAACGTGCCTGTTTCGTGTAGTGCTTGGGTCTGAATAGACAAACATGAACTTTTGGTTCTATCTTTGATTGATGAGAGATATGTTTGGTCCATTATAATCTCAACCGTATACTATGAGCGCGCACTTTGGTATTGTACGGGTAAATTCAAGTCAGGTTGATTTGTTTTAAATAACGGGATTAGTTTCCGTCTTGGCTAAATTCCTTGAAATTTGAAACCATGACGTGACCATGAAACTTATCATAAAATATTACTACTGAGACCGTAAGCGGTGATTACTTGACGAGGAACGTCCTCACACCTCGTCAGCGCGACTGGTTCACGGAGTCTTGTGTCGCAGTTCATGTATTAAGTTCGATGACAAGATTTCTCTGTACATTTCAAGAATAATTTTAGTCAAACATTAACGTGAAGTGAGGTATTCTCAGTCTAGCGTAGTCTTTCTATTTATTTGAAACGAATTTGGGTTGGATGGATGATTGTTCATTTTATAGATCATAAACACTTTATTTTAGTATTTTATTATTTCTTCCTCAATGTGCTCCAATATTTATTTGTGCCCTTTTTTCATGGTGTTAATTTTTGTTTTAGTTGTATAATTATACATCGTTCGACGCCCGCAGGGGCCCTGGGTGGATTTGTGCGACGACTTCGCTTTGAGGGCACCTGTGGAGCGCGAAAGAAACTACTACTAATCCATGTTAAACCTACTCCATGTCTACATAATATCTACTCGGTATCTACGATATACCTACTCGGTATCTAAGATATACCTACTCGGTATCTAAGATATACCTACTCGGTATCTACGATATACCTACTCTGTATCTACGATATACCTACTCGGTATCTACGTTATACCTACTCGGTATCTACGTTGAACCTACTCGGTATCTACGTTAAAAATGCCCTGCTACCTAACCCTACGGGGGAGCACTCAGTGACCGCACGTAGGAACTCCGGTGGAAAACAGAAGTAACTACTACTACGTTGAACCTACTCAGAATCTACAATGAATCTGCGTTGAACCTACTCGTGATCTACGCTGCACCTACTCTGACACTCTTCAATTGCCCTACGGGGGAGTCTGCATTTACTTCGCGTTTGGGCTCCGGTGGAACATGAAAGCAAATAATGAATAAATCCTGTGGAAAATGGAAGCAACTACTACTGCTACTACTACTACTACTTTGAAACAATTGTGCGGGAGAAACTTTTGGATCATTAGAAGAATTCCTATCTCATGAAATGACCTGTTTTGTTATGCAAGAAATGAGATCATTGTTGGATGCTAGTCTGACTTCTGTAATTTTTTTGTATACCTGATTTTTCCTGCTTTCGTAGTATTTTTTTCTTGTTTTGGGGACTTTAGCGGTGTTTTCTGTGCCTGTACGGTAGCTTAGATATTGTAAGAATTATTAGATTCACGAAGTCACGTCCATGGGTTATTGTGTCACTGACCGCGTGTTATTCATTCAGACAATTTACAATTTTTTGTTTTGACAAGTTCATGTCCGTCTACTGTAGCAAGTCACCTTAAATACGAGAATTGACTGGAGACAATTGTTTGAATACAATAACATCTACATCTCAGTGGTATTTTGAATTACATGTTTGCGATCTTCGTACTGTTGGAGTAAAATTTTTGTGCAATAGTGTTGTTTATAGAACGGATGGCTTAGCTGAGTAGGTCGTGCGATATTGATATGTTTAGAATATGCACCGATCATATTGATTTGTTTGGAATATAAAAGTGTACATAATAAAGTTTATATATTTCAATTGCCAACTGCAATCATTTACCTCTAACTGCAAAATTTGTAAATTTGAGCCAAACACCTTGCATCTGCGGAGTACCGATTTTGATTTGTACCTCATTTCCACCAGTGCAAGGTACCGGGTACTCGAATTTGTGCAATGAAGACAAGCCGGCCATTATGCCCTACGGGGGAGCCTATTATGATTCACGTTGAGGCTCCGGTGGAAACGAGGCTCAAATCAAACCAAGCCGGTAATTTGATTTGGGCCTCATTTCCACCAGAGCCTCAACGTGAGTCATAATAGGCTCCCCCGTAGGGCTCGATGATCATTGATTCCAATAGACTCGCACGCCTAGGTGTGCGAGGAAAGTACAAAACAACGCTTTTAACGTTAGAAAGAAAGTGAAAATTTTAGCAATGTCAAACGCACGCTGGTGCGCAAAAGAAAAAACGCTTACACGAAACGGACCTCCGCTTCCAATCCTTTTGAATTTGAAGAGTATATATACGCACTCTAGTGCGTACAGGTAGCATCAAGATTAGTACAAGGTCAGTGGTTGCACGGGCAAATTCAGCTCCGACAGCAACGCAACACAATATTTACAGCTACGCGGTTTGGTTGTTTAAGTACAAT
>SDVV010043810.1:0-10217 GCA_016164225.1 Gammarus roeselii
TAGGAACTGTAATTGTTCCTCTGTAGAGCATTTACACTAATTATTTCCTTTGACGCTTGAAAATTTTATTCGTGAACTATCATCACACACTCAATCGGTTATTTTATAACATTTAATTCGTGACTTCAATACTTCATCTCAGTAAATATATCTGTTTAATAACCTAACGTGACCATAAACCACGGTTTTTGAATTTGATATTTTATGTGCAACACTTCATCTGACGCATGATGCGAATTCGTGTGAATAAACAATTCGACACGGCAAATAGCTACTTGCATTTTTTTATTTTTTAGGCACCATCTATTACCTTCGGTCAAGTATGATCATCCGTGGACTCATTATGCGCAAATTAATAATGATTTCGCTGCGAAATGTCGAATTACTTGTATCTATCCCATTATTTAGTAGGCCTACGAGCGTGACGCAGTCTAAACGACACCCAGGCCTGGAACTGTAGATGGCCTTGGCCTAGCGCTGCCTGCCTGTCACGAGCGGCGGCGTTATAATCTTGCAAGCGTTTCGTTACTCAACAACAATAAGTAACAATACGCTTTCTTCTGGGTTGGGAGTGTGGGAAAAAAATATATCCTTACGCACTTATCAGAGAAGTATATATAGTTGTGTAAATGTGTCAGGCTTGTCCAGTCATGGTGTGGTTGGAATTAACTGAACGTAACAATCAAGGCCGTGCTCTGTCCATAGGCGGAAACCGGCCAACTAAATACAAGCCAAACGACGCGTGTTTTTCCCCTTTCGTCTAAGCCCAACCCACGGTTTGCCTACGATAATGCACTATTTTCCTTGACTACCTTATAAATTAAACATCGTATAACAATGATTCGTATCGATTCTATCCTAATTATTTGACGATTTTATCAACACATAAAAATTGCAAAACCACGCTATTGCAGTATACCAATATAGGCTGTCCATAGAAAGATGGGTGGAGCCAACTGGCCATGAGGGTGAAGGGAGGAAGCCTTTGCCATCCTGCTTCGTGGGCTCGTCCCCCTCCTGTCCATGGGTTGCGGCTTTTGGCCGTTAGTGGACAGTTTTTTGTACTTAGTTTACCGGTAGCTACATTTGGGCAGCTGGTTCAGTGTCATTCACAAGGTGATGATAAGCTGCGTTATAGTTCGATCGCTCGGGGACTGACACCCCCCTCTCCATCTAAGCTGTGGATACTTCACATTCGTATCTACACTTTTGACTAGACAGATTTATCAAACTTCAAATAGGTTTTAGGACAAATCATCATCACAGGGATTTACGATGAGCGGATGACCAAACCAGAGTCAAGAGATTGGACGACCGTCGCACAAAGCATTGAAGCCTTATAATCCAAACTGTAAAATGTGCTTCAGTCCTTATGCTGATTGGTCCTGACAACCTATTTAAACTTGATAAATCTCAGGCTCGCGAGATTTACTCCCCCTTATCATAATTTTTTATTATATGGGAGAGTTTCCAAAACAATCAACAAAATGAATGCACAACAAGTTCCAAGACTCATTACTTGCGTTGCACTGGAAAGGTACGTTGAAAAATAACACAACCAAAAATATTTTAGCAGGTATGAAAAAGTAAAGTGCTACAGATTATACCACATGAGAGTCGCAGAAGACCTACAACATATAGTGAATAAATGAGCGTAAAAGAGAAAAGGGTTGTAATATCTCATCCCCTACTCAAGGCAGTGGTGTTATTGCGCACCTCTACTTTTGCTTCTCTTCACATTTAATCCTTAATTTTTTAGTGCACATTTTTCATTACCATATGTACAACCGATTCAAAGCATTCAGCATTGGCTCATCAAAATTGTTATTTACTTTATTTTGCTTTACATAAATATTCTGTTATTTTAATGATGCATTACATTAGATGATATTTAACGACGTGCACTATACCTTCAGTGACGGCTGCATATTTTTACCGTCAGGATAGACTAAGAGTTTAGTGTATTTTGACCTCGGATTTCCTTCTCCCGCTGCAATGACAACCAACTCGCCAGTCCTCTGCAATGCCGACCTGAACCGAGCTAAGAACAAGAAGGCGTCCGAAGAAGTCATCCCGTTTGTTCATGAAACAATCATCGCTTGAGGCTGCCAGAAAACACAAGATGAAAGTTTTCTGGAGTATAACCGTACAAGACCGGAAAATTTGTGGGACGACAAAAGAATAAAGTGTGAGGAAGAGTTGAAAAGAGATTTAGAAGTGCGATCAAAAAACTGGCCAGAAAAGAATAGGGCTAACGAAATGGAAAGATGCATGAAAAGATTGTAAGAAGAAAAGCTGAAAATGCTCTTGATAAAGGGAAATTGGACGCAAGAGGAGGAAGATCTTCTCAAACAGACTAATTGCGGAGGCTTGGATGTAACTTTCTTGCAAAAAATAGGTGCCAACAATCTGCGAGGGCATCGGTAGCCATGACCCTACAACCCCCTACCGCACAGAGATCGAAAAGTTCCTCAGAGAGGTTAAAAACATAAGAAACGACAAATGTTATGACCCAAAAGGCGCATCTGTTTCCGGCACTATCCTCAATGGTCTTGAAGTGTCTGCGGTTAATGTGTTTCAGACGGCAGAAGACCTTTATGCATCTACTCTTGATAAACAAACTGTACTGAAAAAAATAGATGAAATAAAGAAAATGCTTCAAATGAGCAGAAAAACATGATGACTGTCAACCAGCTGAGGATTTTGCAGACAGCAAAGAAGATGTCTGTGGACCGAATAGTTGAAATGCATGCTGCCGCGAAGCAACACGAAACTGATTTTTTGCCACTCGGCGATGATAAGGTCACACGCTCGAACGTCTTTCACTCCGTCGATTTACCGATTAAAAACTATAATGAAGATGACAAAGAACGCAGCCAACTATATTAACACAAGCGAACAAAAAAAACATAGTTCCTTGTCATGAACTGCTTAACCTCTTCGAAGGAAGCCATAATCTCTGCGAGGAACAACCAGGGTCTAGAAAAACTACGCTTCTGAAGTCATTGTGTGAAGATTTTGGGGAGAATGACCAAGAGAAATTTCGAGGCTTGAGGAAGTTGATTGACCTTCTTCTGTACATGGAATGTCGTAACAATTTCATATCGACGGTCGACCAATTACTGAAACATTGGTGCCCTAAATCTCTTCAGCAACTCACTATGGAAGAAGCGGTAAAGGCTCTCCGCGAATTGAAACTTTTGGTCCGTGTGGACGGTCTTGATGAGTGGACAACAATAACAAGACGGCTCTCCGAAGAACTCACTAGAAAGTTTGGGCACAGCAGCTATGCCTCATTCATATTCACAAGTCGCCCAGGTCAAGCGCGATCCGTGTCAATCAGCTATCAGGTTGTCACACTGCTGCCAATAACAGAAGAAAATCAGCAGATAAAATTTTTGCAACGGTACCAAGCTGGCATCAGAGGACTTGAGGGTTCTGATCTCGTCTCGGGCTACCTATCTCTCAATTAGACGAGCAAGGCTGTTCTATGCCAGCCAGTCTACCTAGCTTTGTTCTGTTTTTTGTTCAAAAAGACACCTCAAACAGTCAGAAATTGGAAGAACGAGTTAAATTTAATGAATGATCTTCTTTAACTCTCAAACCTGATGAAGATAGAAAGAATTGAGGCATCACAATTGGAAAACCCTGGGTGTTATGCCGATGATGTGATGAATGCAGTTATTGATCTTAGCCTGTGCATTCTTCACCAGTAGAAAATTACCATTGATGTTGAAACCTACAAAACGATTTGCAGAGACATTTTTGGCAAGAAAGAAGTTCCTTATTATTCCATATTATCATATTCGTTTTTTTCACCAGCAAACGTTCGAGTTCTTTCACCGATCAAATAAAGTTGCTGGCGGCAAAAGCGATAGTAAACAGCCTCCTCGCGAACCCGACCAACGGCGTTTTCGGCACCATCGCTGTGATCATGACAGATCTAGAAGATTGATACAAAATTTCCAAGTAAGTTTTATTCATTATATTGGTTCGTATACGTGTATATTGATACACATATCAATAATTGGTGACACTGTTATTGAGGTGTAAATGATGAAACGAACAACATTCGTGAAATAAAGGTTCGACCGAATTCAGGTTCCAACCTATTAACCCTGTGACTAATATACTTGTGGACAAATTAGCGCCATCAAAGATTGCGTAGCACGGCCACGAATTTAGTTTAATTTGGAACGGTTAATGGGACGCTGTGTACGAAATTTAGAGTCGGACGACGAGCGAGGAATCAAATAAGTATTATCAGCATAAGTGTTTGAAGGTGATTCCACGATTCCGTGCACATTGGAGGGGATTCCACGATTGTTGTACGCAGAAGGAATCTACCTCTTGCTATATACGCCAGATGGAATTTCACGGTAGAGGGATCGCACGATGGCGGAACGTATCAAGTTGTCGTACGAGAAAAATTTAGACATTTTATTGATACAAATAAAGCCAGCAAGTCAATGACGGAGATTATCGTATGGGAAAAATGTATACGTTTTTCTGGACGACCATATAATGCAATGCGATACAATAATCATGAGTTTAGCCTACCACTCAGCTTAGCCGATAGCACAGACTGCTGGGAGCACCTGTTTATGATAGGGAGGGCCCTGGGAGTGAGTGTTCTTGAATGTAGCTTCTGTTCGAATGTTAGCTACTCATTTGTTTGCTCGGTAATACACGTATGTTATGTCTCTTGTCTGCTAGTATTGTGGCGATAAAGAATTGCTAAATTCTGGTGTAATGGAATGGGAATGGAAAGCCTTCTTCGTGTGTATAAGACGTGCACTGTCGAACGAAGAATATGTTAACCATGATTCTTGGTATCGAAGAACATGTTATTTCTTTCTGCTCGTACTGAACAACGAAGACTTTGAGGTGCATAACTAAAACTGGTTTTATGAAGACTAGAGCAGCATCGTATTCAACTTCCCTCCTTATAGCTGATGATATTGCACTTCCCACTAATAATGACTTTGTTGATGATTTCATTTCCAACTAAAGCGACTTATGACATCTTAGCGCAAACATTTTACCCATGATTCATTCACGACATTCCGTAATGTTCAAAATTTCACAATCAAATGACATACGCTTCTGAACATTTTTCGAATAGCTTCAGGTGAACAAATGATCAGCTTATATGTTGAATTCTGTTGCTCTGGAACAGCTATTATCAACGGAAGGAACAAAGTATCAAAAATTCTCCTGTGCTAACTTCTGAAGACAATGGCAACTCAATTTTTAATAATCGGCGCTAGTTTGATTGCAAGAGTTTAAGCCTCACTCTTGCAATTCAATTCTAACCTCAAAAATGTATGTTCGAATTCGATGTAAATCACTCACAATATATCTATGTAACGGGAGAAAATTACCTCACTGTCATTGTTGAGATTGCCATCAACATCCAGCAACCGGATTTGTGTCAGTTGATAGGCCTCTGTTCATGCCTGGTTGTATTTGCAGAATGGCTTTGGTTTCTAATTTCAAACATTATTTCTGTTGGTCACAAATATATCATTCTTCATAGCAGCCTAACAGCAAGGAAAAATGTGCAAAAACCAGGACCTTATTCTTCCTGACGATGGCTGAATCACCGGGATGTTTTTATGTTCAGGTCATCCTCATCTACGAAGAAAAGTCGTACACTCTCTTACAAGGACAATTGCAAAATGATTTTTATGAAGACTAATGTGCGGCAAACTATGGAATCAGACCGAATTAACGTGAAATAATAATCAGATTGCACTGATTATATTAGGTTATTAATTTCCAAAACTGTCCTATTTGGTGCCTAATTATAAACAAACAGTTAGAAGCACTGATGGATGAATGTTATGAACAATGTTTCTGTGATTATCTATGAGATATGATTACAACTAGACCTTCTTTCTAATATCAACTCAATACCTCATAATTTGTGCTCTTCAGTTTTTTTGTTTATTATTGCGTGTGTTTCGCTTCCTTATGATACAGAGACTAGGTCAGAGTGTTGACAGCAGATGAATTTGTAACATGTACTGTTATGATTGTAATACATTGATACGCTAAGATTATATCAATTACTTCACAAATGTGTTCGCAAGATATCTTTTAAATGAAATATTTGTCCGTAGGTTTGATAACGTGTTCAGGTTTACGGCAATGATGCTTGCAGAGGGCGGCCACCCAAAGCATAGAGTTCTGAAGCCCTTCCTGGAGGAAGTGTGCCCCGCCCTCGCCCCATATCAAGTTTGGTTCAGCTACTGGGTAGAACTCACCCTGAGCTGTCCCGACAGCAAAGATGTGGCAGAGGCGGCTGTTAATGTGTTGGGAGAAACGTGGAAAGTAGTAAACTCCCGTGAGTTGAAGTTAGGACCGCAAGCCGCCTGCTGCGCTACCAACAGCCCTCACAGCCGTTAGTTCGGCTTCTACGATCTGAAGAGCTATTTGATGCACAAGAAATCTCCTAGACCCTGTCCGTCAGTGCCACATGGCACAGTTGGCTTAGGATCTGAGAGAATCGTACTATCTATTTTCAAAAACTGATGCAGTAGTAAGGTGCCTGGAGTTTGCACGGTGAGAAAATGCAGATGACCATTCGTTACTGGTAGAACATGATGTTGAGTCTAACTTTATTAGGTGATACCCACGACAATTTGAAGCTCAGTGTGGATAGCTGAGTGTTTAGAGCGTTGGTGTTTCATACTAACGCTTCGTTTGCGACAAATTTCGGGCTTTTATTTCATTGCAATAAAGATATTCAAAATTTCAACCAAAATCAAGGCCTTTGTAGATATAATCCATTTCAAAAACTTATAAACGTAACAAACTTTTTGATATTTAAAAGTAATATCGTATTGCAAAAGGGTCAGTCTTTTTTATTTACTCCTGGAATTATGACAATCCGAAGGCCTTCAACTGGTGTACTCTGATCAATGTTTAGCCGGGGTAGACAGAGAACACAAGATATTAGATAATTGAGAAAGATTGTGATTATTTATTACTCCCGCGGCGCTGTTCAACTCCATTGCATATACTTGGAGAGTTGTGAGACGGGTTTGCGGATTGTGTTGGGTTACAACTTGTTACGGTGTAGTAAGCCAGTAAATGGGGTTAGGCCCGGCAGCTTAATCTGGCTCTAAGCTCGCTCACAAGACCGGAATACGATGACGGGCACGTTGCCACAGTCCGTAATGTAAGCACCCTTGTGTTCGAGCACTTGTGGATGAACGATAATATATATGTAAGTATATATATATATGGAAAGAGAGTGTAAACCTCTTGTGAGTGAAGTGTATTTCAAAGAAGGGGGGGGCCTAAACTTAATAGTACGTAATATTGAAGCATATTAGGACATGTTTAGACGTTTCGGGAACGTTTCCCGTCATCAGTGTGAGGAGGGCGAAGAGTAGTGGTCCATCGTTGACATTGATTTGACTGAAGGATTGAGGTGCTATATATAGAGACAGTAGGTAAACAGTGAGTGTTGATTGATTAGATTCCAATTTCGGATGGAGTTTGAAGAGTGGTTGCATAGCTAACGGCCGTACCATGTCATCAGACAGCGCCAACGTGATTGACCAGCACGAAAGCTCTGTCTTGGGGCCTAATTGGTCTGTTAGTTTGGGGGATGGTGTGAACAGTGAACAAAAGAGTGGCCGTCTGCTGTATGTTTAATTAGGGTTTGAAGTGATGGTTGTGGAGTGATTCAAAGATGGATAAATTTTTGTTGGCACACCACACTTCAGACAATATCCACTGATTAGCTCCCTCATCCTAATCCAACCAACGACGGCTAAATAGACAACTACGCAAATATCGCTTAAGACATTTTCTCGCAACATCAGATAATATCAAGGTACTTTAGCCCACATATGCCAACTGATTCAGCTCATCTTTATAGGACCTCGTCAGTATCAACCCCCAGAGCTGTTGTGAGAAACTCTATTAAACTGTCAGGAGTGTATAATGTTTTGAACAGTGGGGAATATGCGATGAAATGGTAAAATGGATATTACGGTAGCTAGACTGTTAATCTATATCACATGAGTGCGCAGTATGATAAGCTCGCGTTACTATAGTCTCGCTCTCTCTTCGCTGATCCTCTCTTAACATATTCAGGTGTCAGCTTGTGGGCTTCAGGTGCTGCCTGAGTGGCTCCAACGAGCGAGCCTGGCGAGCTTTGGTGGAATGGTCCAGGAGGGCTCACCGAGCGAAGAATGAGACCCCATTCGTAATCAGCCTACTGGACCCGAGGCAGCACCAGCTGGGTCAGCTGGAAGAAACAGCATTTCAAAAAGGTGAGATCTGTTTGTGCTTAACAAAACAATAATGCATAGAAGACAGATTTCCCAGTAGTAATTTGTGAGTGGTAAATGGTGATCTCGATGCCTAGTAGGAAATGTGAGGTATAAGTTGATTTCGAAGAGTTGTGAGGATGATGGTGGATGAGCGTGTGTTGAGAGGTCAGGGTGGAAATGCATCTGTTCATTTCTTGGTTTAATGAAGATAGTGAGTGAATCCGGTTCGAATAAGATACTGTAGAGGGGGAGGGGGAAGAAATGTAGGGACGGCGAGTGAGTTGATTAAGGTCGGTAAATTAATGGATCAACAGCTGAGTTTGAAGGAAGAATATGACTATGATGATGAGGAGGTGAGTAAGACGTCCAGAAATGTATTGTTGAGGTAGTTAAGTTATGTTGTTTGCATGCGTCCAGTGGACAGAGGAAGAATGATTGATTACGAGTCTTGGAACTAGGAGGTCAGAGAGGCGATTGCGGAGAAAAGATCTTTCGAAGAATGGTTCCACACAAAGACTATAAAGGCTGGCTACATGAATGATTTATTATAAATGTTGGAGCTAGGAGGTCAGAGAGGCCCTAGCGGAGAAGAGATCTTGGAAAGAATGGTAACACAAGAAGACTGCGGAGGCAGACAAAAAGTATTGATAAAGAGAACGAGGTAGACGAGGCTGAGAGCCAGTACATGTTGTCGGGCCCTGTTGCTTCCATAGGTTTCTAAGCTTACAAGCTCACTGTTGTCGACTCAAAGTTCCCGGACGTTTTTTTTTGTCGGACTCTTATGCTGTGTACGAATTGTTTTGTCATCGGTTACCTTCCAGGTTGGGATGAGACGGATGTGTGTCGATGTCTATGTATATTATTAGAAGTGTAAGCTTTATGGTCAAGTGAACGACCAACGATGAAAATAAATATCCGATCAGCTGGATATAAAGCCATCAGCATATGTTAATAATATCCTCTGAACAATTTCTTATTATCAAGGGAGGACCTGATTTTGAATGTGCTCAACATACAGATACAGACACTGGGCCGCGTCCCCCAGAAAGAGGGGTGGCCGACGGCAAGGCTCACCTCACACCCTCACACTTACACAACTTAGCCTTTCTGTGCTAAAGGGTCGCCCCTCAACTTACACTCTGGGTCCCGAATGCACCGAGGAACCGTCGTCAGCAGCAGGGCCCGACAGTTTTCACTGGTTTACCTCCGCCGCGTAATAATGGCCGGGGCCCCCCCACCCACGACCATCCCGACAGCGGGATGCCAAGGGCGGGAAAGCACATCAGAGCAGCGTCAAAATCAACCATTCACAACCATCCTCCACTCACGCCTGTTCATTGCCCGCTCTCTCGCCACCTCCACATTCATGTCTCCTCTTCCCAACGCCTGCTTCAGACCATCCATTCACCCAAACTTCGGCCTACCTCTAGGCCTGCGACCACTCGCTTCCGCATTCATCACCCTTTTCACCAATCTCCCTTAATCCATCCTCTCCATGTGCCCGAACCATCTCAGAACACGCGAATTCACTCTGTCCTCCAACTTCTTCACCATCTCTGTTCTGATTCGAACCACGTCGTTGGTCATCCGGCCTCTCAGCGTTACTCCAGCCATGCTCCTCAAACACTTCATCTCGAAAACATTCAAGCTTCTTCTCTCCTCTGCTCTCACCCCCCAAGCCTCAGCTCCGTAGAGTACAGTTGGGACAAAACACCCTCATACAGCCCTCTCTTTGCTTCCATCCCCAACGTCCTACAGCTCATTACACTCTTCAGTGCACCCAACACTTTACATCCCTCCTTCACTCGCGCCTTCACTTCAGTTTCCACTAGTTCAGTTTTCTCCACATGGGAGCCCAGATACTTAAAACACTGAACTTCCTCCAAGAGCTCTCCATTTAGGGTGACACTAATTTTGCTCGCATCG